>JAFEMH010006069.1:0-136892 GCA_022495995.1 Adenophora triphylla var. japonica
AGTACCACAAGATCAAAGGAGCCACAATTCATCCGGAGAATGCTTAGTGCATCGATTGGGTGTTTTACTGCCATAACTGAAATCACAAGCCAAATGAAAATCAATCATGTTAAGCAAAAAAAAAAAAAAACAATCAAATAATTACTAATAAAAGATTTACTGAGAAGTTTTGATTACTTCATTTGAACAAAATATATAATTGATGAAATCAAAATCTCCTGAATAGATGTAAGTTATATGCTACATAGAAATTCAAAAAATTAAGATGAAAAGGAGACAATAATAATCTGAATATTCAAAAAAAAAGAACAATGTGACTTCAAGGGATATAATTCAAGAACACTTATTAGAGAGAAACTCATATCATATGTGCCTCAGAATTTTCTTATACCAGTCTCTTTTTCATGATATAAAACAGCAAGTTAAGAACATCATTGTGTATATTTTTATGTTAGTTCCTTTGCTCTCATGATCCATGAAGAAATCGATCAGAAAATCAATGAGAGAATTCGAAAAGGGAAAGATCATATACCCATTCAATCCAAAAAAGAGCTAAAGCTATCTGTTTATGCATAGGAACATAATTTTACAGGAAATCCATTCACAGAAAGAAAGAAAAAGTTTAAGGAAAATTCATTTTCCTTTTCTTTGTCAGAACAAAAAATCTCACAATATCCCCCAAAAGTATATCAATTCATAAAATGACTATGCAGAAATCTAGAGGAGAAAAATGATTTAGACAAATAGCAAGGCCAAATCCAAATCCAAACACAAGTCTGCATGCAAGATCCTAGAACATTAGTTTGCATAAATAAGATACCTTCATAATTCCATCTTTTAAGCATTGCATCAACAATTGATAGGCATGTTGAATCATCATCCACAATAAAAACTCTAACTGGTTTAGCTAATGGTGATGAATTCTTTCCAGTAGAGTGGCTCATTTTACTAACAACCTTAATTTTTATCCTTAACTTAAAGTGTTGACAATGCTCGATATAAATAAAACTAGGAAGAGTCAATGATCAACAACGACCCACTAATTATGAATAAGATGACATAATACTTGTACGTGTGTATGGAGAGAGAGAGAGAGAGAGAGAGAGAGAGAGAGAGAGAGAGATTTCTTTCTGTATTTTTTGGTGTTTATTAATTTGACAACTTCTGCATTGAAAAATCTAAAAGCCTTAAGAGGTGTAATTAAGAAATTGTTTGGATTTTTATCTCATTAATGCCAAGAATATAGGCCTCAATATTTGGAGTTCAAATAATGTACACAATAAAATAAAGTTCATTATTGGAATACTTTCAAAAATATTTTTTTATTTTGCAAATCTCTCTAATTAAAATTAGTATGAAAAAATGTTAGCAATAATATCATATATTCCAACACTTAATTATTATTGTTACTACATCAAGTTACACAATAATTTTTGTTACAAAAATGGACAAATTCATTATATAACAAAGTGAAAATTATTATTTTAGTACTATTATCATTACTATTACTCCTTGAATTAGGTCATATTGTACATCCAACTTATGCATCAGCAAATATCTTAGTGAACAATTTAGTTGGCAAGAATAAAGTTAGAGTAGGTTCATTTTGTTTTTATTATTTATCCACTAATAAAAACTAGCAACGGCAATGCACATAGTAGACTATTTTCTAACATAAAAAATAAAATAAAAGTATGGCATAAAATATTATTGTGATTTTATTAGTCGACGTGACAAGGCCTATTACACTTGAAGGATAGATTAAGATTGTTTTCTTATATTAAAACAAAACTATTTCCCTATTTTTATAAGACAAGAAATTATATATGTTGGGAAAGTGTGGAACTAATTCGTAAGATATACCTTCACCCAATGTATGGCATGGAATATCCAACGTTGAAATAAGTCATCTACTACCTCCGTCCCACGAAATAAATGTTTATTTCTGTTAACTTTATCAAGAATAAAAATATGAGCATTCATTTTGGATGGAGAGGGCATATTATTTACCCCTAGTTATGATTGTCTTTGCTAGTAGTTTATACTGCATTAAGTCGTTTTTGTGGCCAAGGGATTTACAACCCATCAAAAAGTTGGTGGTACTTATAAAGGTTGGCTTACCCTAACATCAATTAATTTACCCACTTTAACATTAATAAAATTAGTATAAGAAAAGGTGAACTGAGTCTTATTGTTCTTGTCTTCGAGCAACAAGATCAAGCTGTTCACACCATGAAATCTCAAAATTATTGCAAGTTTGAACAATTTTCTTTACGCTAAATTTTACTTTGACCAAGTTTGGTCAAGTATTCCAAATAGTCTGTAGTTACGTAAAACATTTCGACAAAGAGAATATAAATCTTTTCTATTGCTTATTTATTGCAAAAAAAAATCAGGCCGTTCACACAATGGAAATGAAAAAGCTATGAACATGACTTCTCATAGTAGATAACTTCTGTCTCCAATCTTTCCAGTCGAATTAAGAAAAGTGAAAATCTCATATGGCATTGGTGAAAAATGAAAATCTCACTACACATTCAGAAACTTATGCAAAGAGGAAAAGTGTGAGGGGGGAGAGTAACCTTAATTAGGTGAGTGAGTCCAAGAAGTCCAAATGACTCCGCCTTCCTTTTCCTGCTGCATAAGATATACGAAATTCTTTATTTAGAATATTATGAATTCCCCTTTGAGGGCACTCTTTTTAGCTTAAATGATGCATATATACCACCTCCATCTCATAATATTAAGTTGTCATTTGACTTGTCAATATTTTATAAATTGTTCTTTACTTGTTTGTATATTGCTTGAACCATTATAAATCAATGTTCTAAAAGACCCCGCCTAAGGGCGCCTGGCAGGCCCCGCCTAGGCGCTAGGCCCTCTCTCCAACGCCTAGTTCTAAGCCCCGCCTAGATCCCGGACTAATCTCCGATCAATCCCTGAGCTAGTCCCCCGACTGTAGTGGCACTAGCCCGGTTTTCCGCCTAGCATCCGCCTAGCGCTTTTTAGAACCTTGTTATAAATTACACTAAGATTATATCCTTATTTAGAGACACACTACTAGAAAAATGTCTTTTATAGACTATTTGATTGGGACATCAATCTTAACATAGGAAATGATAAATTAGGGTCCAAAGTTTAGGGGGTGACCAATCAGGGTACGATGTTCCAATTCTTGTCAATTTAGGGTCCAGAAAGTTAACAACGTTAGCCAGGTTAAGGGGTTTTGGACGAAATTGTTAGAAAATGCATACTGAGAAGTCATCACATGTCTTGCACATGCGAGACTTATAAGGTTAGTTTGGTCTTTTCATTTGGAGTACAACCCCCATTTTTTAAAAATTAAGTCAGACCCTAAATTGACAAAATCCTAACATTAGACCCTAAGTTGGTGCTACCCCTAAAGTTTAGACACCAGTTTGAAAATGCCCCCAATTTTGGACCCTATTTTGCCATTTTCTCAAAGAATTTCTTTAACCCTTGTGGTTTTATTAGACTTTATCCTTTTAAGGTTATGAGTTTTATAATTACAAATAAATATAATTGATTATAAATTAATGATTAAGAATTATTAAATAGCGCAAATTAGAAAATAGGGCCATAAGTACAAGGTAATTGCTAGGGGTGTAAATGGTTCGGTTTGTGGGAATTTACGGTGAACCGCTAATCATCGGTTTGAGAAAATTTCAAATCGAAATAAACCATATAAAAATTTAAATAGAACCAAACCAAACCGCTATGGTTTGATATGGTTTGGTTCAAATCAATTATGTGGTTCGAATTACGGTTCGGGCCTTGATAGTTCAAACCATAATTTAGACTACGGTTCAAACCACGATTCGAGACCTACCTCATTTTCATATTTGGTTAAATTTTCGGTGATCACGGAGGAAAAGCGAAAGACGCGAGTGTTTAATAGGAAAGTTGGAGGAAGAGAGACTGGAGGAAAGAGAGGCTGAAGGAAGAAAAGCACTTTACAACGTCGATCGTGGAGAATTTGGTTAATTAATATTTATGTGTCCTGATGAAGATAATAAATGAAGAAATTAATATTAAATAAGAAACAAAGGTTTTTTTATTAATCTTTTTAATAAATATATGAAAATATTAAATAAGATACAAAACGGTGGTCAGGATTAGTTTATGTAATGTGGTTTGTACGGTGGTTGGTTTTGGTGGTTTGGTCGACGGTTCGATTTGGTGGTTCGGTCTCGCGGTCTCAAGCTTAGCGGTTTGATTTGTTTCAGTTAGGTTTGGTGCAGGAGGGTCGGGCCGCAGGCAAACCATGTGGTTTGCATATATTGTTATTTTTTTGCTACAAATCAATATATTTGGCACACATCAATACATTTATAACAAAAATTTCTATTTTATTTTTCTTTTCTTTGGGTAGTTTTATGTCTTTTATTTTTAAAATAATATATATTTATTTATTATATTGTTATTATTAAATATTTAATATTATTACTCTATTCAAATTTTTTACTATTATTAGGTTATTAGTAAGGCAATTTTTTTTACCCTTCATTATTTGATATAATTGTATTAATTAATAAGGTAGTGATTGGTTTACATTTACTGACACATTTATTTTAAAATTTGAATTCATTAAATTTGCATAAATGTTTTATATTTAATTAATAAAATTAGGAAATTTTAAAATTTAATTTTTAATTTTAAAATGATAAAATAATATCCAAACATAGAGGATGGTCTTAAATTGGGGTCCAAATTTAGGATTTTGATAATTTAGGATCCGAAATTAAAGGTAGATTGGGAGTTTTAACCCTAAATAACATAAGTTGAGTCGCATGTGCAACGCACGTGATGACTAAACGAAATTTTCTAATAATTTTGTCAAAAAAAAAACTAATTGACTAAATGATGCTTAGGAAAATGGAGAAAAAATCGGAGGTAACACAAGTGAACACTTTCAATAGGTGACGCAAGCACGAAAGCGATAGATTCGTGAATAGCGCATCTAAACACAAGAGTTCACAAGCGATGAACCCTAGAAACCACAATAAGCGAAATCCACTAGAAAAAAGAGGAAAACTCTTCAAATTAAATGATCAAAAACTAAGTTTAACAAAGCCACTAAAAGTGTTTAAATACTCGCTTCAAAACCCTCAAACGAAATAGCCAAAACAAAGACTAAAATACCCCTACTTAAAGTACCAAACATTCAGCAAAACGGAACAATTAAACAGGTAACCTGTCGTCGAGGCGCCCGCCTGGGGGAGGTTCATGCGGCCGCCTGAGATCCAGAAGGAAAACTCCTCGTCGAGCCCGCCGGTGAGGCGCGCACAGCGGAAGTGAAAGCGGCCGTCACAGGTAGCCGAGGTTGTTCTTCTGGTTTGGCTCTCGTTGAGGCGTGCGCGCTTGGTGTGAGATGGTGGTCCGCTGAGCTCCAGTGCGAATCTCTGCATCAGTCTCTTCCACTTCTAAAGAACTCGACCCCAGAGTTGCGCATCATCCCAATGTTGATCTTTGTTCCGGATCCCTACGTAGCCGAGAGCATGTTACTCGGTCGCGCACGAGCTAGCAGAAAGACCGTGTATCATGCAATTCCTTTTCTTCGTTAATTCTTTCCTTCGGCCGTGTTGCCCCTTGTCTTCTGTCTCGTCTTACACCATTCACCCTCTTGAAAAGAACTCGACCCGAGTTCTCGTCAGATATTTAGCAAGATCCGCCCAAGAAGAACGGAAATACTTTGAATAAATCAATGCTCTTCTCGTCCTCGGAAAAAGAGAATACTTTTCCGTCCCGATGAAGTAAGTATTTGGAATAAATTTGTTCCACTAGCCCAAACTAACGTAATTTGTGTTCTTCCAAAATTAAAATTATGCTATGGCAACGTCGGCGCTCATCCAGGCGATCGTCAGCCCCGTCTTCCCAGGGTCAACAATAAATAAAAAATTAACGTCCTCCATTGGACTCTTCCACAAACTCCCAATTAATTCTTTCTTTCTCCTTCCCATCGACAATTTCCCGACTCTTCATCAAAGGTGATGGTGTAGACCAAGTAATACCACCCATCTTCATTCATGGGCTCAGTAGGGCATGATCATGGACCATAAAGTTTGCGGGAATAATTTCACCCATACAGAATGACTTCGTCTTTTGCACGTAAATCTTCCTCCTTAATTCCCAATTCTTCTCTTCAACATGTTCTTCCTTGGCGCACAAAATAACCTCCTACTCCCTTGAAATCTTCGTTGAAAGTGTTTGGATGCGAAGTTGATTTGGCTTCATCTATACGCCTAATTACGGCAGATTTTTTGCCTCTAATCTCGGAATAACTACTTCTATCAAGTAATCAAGCACATTAGCATTAATATCAATCTGCCTCCACATACTTTTGCTTAGCCGTTTGTTCGACCTCTGCGTCTTTCAAATCAAGCAATTGATATGCCCTTTGAAGACGTTGATTTTCCTCTTGTCGAGCTCGATCGAGATTATAATTAATTTTAACAAAGAAGAGCATAGGTGTCGGCGGTATTACCTCCATTAATGACCGTCTTCTTCGTTAGATCAATACGTAGTCAACGCGACAATAGCGGTGGTTATGCCATCGATATACGCCTTTGTTGCTTGATCCCCATAATGAATCGGCGATGAAAGACGGGATAAAGCCTCACGATACCCAGCGGCGCAACACGGCGATAGATTCGTGAATAGCAGCTAAGCCAAACAAGAGTTACATGACGATGAACCTAGAAACACACAATAGCTTGGAATCGCGAGGAAAAAAGAGGAAAACTCTTGAATTAAATGATCGAAAACTAAGTTTAACAAAACCCTAAAAGTGTTTAAATACTCCCTTCAAAACCCTAACGAAATAGCCAAAACAAAGACTAAAATACCCCTACTTAAAGTACGAACATTCGTAGCGGAACAGTTAAACGGGTAACCCGTCGTGTGAGCGCCGCACAGGAGGTTACGTGCGGCACTTTGAGATCGGAAGGAAAACTCCTCGTCGGCCACGGTGAGGCGCGCGCTGAGTGGAGTGAAGCGACAGCTTTGGCGGCCAGAAGGTTGTTCTTTGGTTTGGCTCTCGCTGAGCGTGCGCTTGGCGTGAGATGGTGGTCGCACATGGGCTCCGGAGTGTCTGAATCTCTGCGTCGAGTCTCTTCCACTTCTAAAGAACTCGACCCAGAGTTCGTAAATCCCAATTTGTTGATCTTTGCTCCCAGTTCCCTCGGCCAGTGAGCGTATTCCGGCGGCTGAGCCTAGCAGAAAGACCCGTATATCTGCGCCAATTCCTTTTTTCGTTAATTCTTTCCTTCGGCCATGTTGCCGCTTGTCTTACGTCTCGTACTACACCGAATAGGGTAAGCAACTCGATATTCAAAAGAATCCGCCTAAGAATATAAGTCAAAATTGCCACCCGAAGGCACCCGACTAAGGGATAAGATCTGACAAGAAGAAATCCGTCTCCTTAAACAAGTCAGACTCAATATATTTTATATAACTCAACTACATCCATCGAAATTGCATAAGTAGGATATTTATAGAAGCCTTGGAACAACGCTCCAAGTTAGGATAAACTATATATTAATTATAAATAGATGAAAATGCCTAGAAATATGAAAAACCCAATAGTCTTGGCCAAATTCGGATGTACGTGTCCATGTGCGCAGCCCTTGGTAAAATGGTCATAACTTATTCTAGAAAAATCCAAAAGACGATCCAAAAAGTGTGTTGCAAACTAGACTCGAAGATCTTTCGGGATATGTAATTCGATTCTTTGAAAAGTTATTTATAATTACCCAGATTGTCCTTGAAGTAGACCCCAAACTTCTGATATTTATTATTTTAGACTCCAAAGCAAAGCGATATTTTCATAGTTTATTGAAGCTGAAACCAACTCCATCAACAATGAATCTTAATAATATCAAGGTGGTTCTTTCCCCATCATTCTCCCTTCGTTGGAGAAAATTCGTTCTCGAATTTTTGAAATGTAAAAGAATTTTCCTAACATTACTTTTATGTTGAATTAAGATGCCATGCTTTTTCCATGAAACCCGATAATGCGAATATTTAAACAAGCTTACCTTCATACAATTGTTTCCGTTAATATCGTTAGGCACTTCGCTCTTTTCATCGTAAGTTGGATCATCGAGAACACGAAATGGACACCTCATGTTCTTCGTCGTATGTTGGATCTTCATGCAGTAGGCCAGGAGTGATGCGGGAAAGAACCACCTTGATATCATTAAGATTCATTGTTGATGGAGTTGATTTTGGTTCAAGAAACTATGAAAAGATCAGTTTGCTTTTGGAGTCTAAAATAATAAATACTAGAAGTTTGGGTCCACTTCAAGGACAATCTGGTAATTATAAATAACTTTCCAGCAGTTGATTTACATATCCCCGAAAATATCTTCAAGTCTAGTTTGCAACGTAATTTTCGGATTGTCTTTTGAATTTTTCTAAAATAATTTATGACCATTTTACCACACGTGAAAATGTACATCCGAATTTGACCAAAACTTTTGATTTTTCATATTTTTAGGCCTTGTTATCTATTTATAATTAATAAATAGTTAATCCTAACTTGGAGGGTTGTTCCAAGGCTTATATAGATATCCTACTTATGCAATTGTGATGAACATAGTTGAGTTTATATAAAATATATCGAGTCTTTGACTTGTTTAAGAGATGAATTTCTTCTTGTTATATCTTATCCGTTAGGTTGGGTGCCTTCGAGTGGCGATTTGACTCCATATTCTTAGGTGGATTCCTTTGAATATCGAGTTATTTACCACTAAGAGTGTTCGCTTGTGTTACCTCCAATTTCTTCTCCACTTTTTCGGCATCAAATTGGTATCGAGCTATGGTCGATATGCTTACAGCGGCATTACCACGCAAACCGGGATGCGATGGCGAGAGATTTGCGGAGACAAGTGTAGCAACTCAGCGTCGTCTTCTTGCACGGCTACGAGACTTTGAAATATGATGATTCACATCATGATTCAAAGTGGTTAACAACAAGTGATCGTGAGAAGATTTCCTTTCCAATCACACTTTTGACGAGGAGGCTTCTCATAGATTTGATTATCTATTTAACCTTACATTCAAAAAGTTTATGATGATGAGATTCTTGAAAATCTTGAATGGCCATTTTCACATTCAACAAGTGAAGAAATTGTTGTTGATTGGGATAAAACTCCGTGATGCCAGAAAAGTGAAGAAGAAATCGGAGGTAACACAAGCGAACACTCTTAGGGTAAATAACTTGATATTGAAAGGAATCCACATAAGAATATGAGTCAAAATCGCCGCAGAAGGCACCCGACCTAAGGGATAAGATATAACAAGAAGAAATCCATCTTCTCAAACAAGTCAAAGACTCGATATATTTTATATAAACTCGACTATATTCACCACAATTGCATAAGTAGGATATTTATAGAAGAAGCCTTGGAACAACGCTCCAAGTTAGGATAAGCTATATATTAATTATAAATAGATAAGAAGGCCTAGAAATATGAAAAACCAACGGTCTTGGCCAAATTCGGATGTACATGTCCATGTGCGCAGCCCTTGGTAAAATGGTCATAACTTATTCTAGAAAAATCCAAATGACGATCCGAAAAGTGCGTTGCAAACTAGACTCGAAGATCTTTCCGTGGATATGTAAATTAGCTGCTGAAAAGTTATTTATAATTACCAGATTGTCCTTGAAGTGGACCCAAACTTCTGATATTTATTATTTTAGACTCCAAAAGTAAATTGATCTTTTCATAGTTTCTTGAACCGAAACCAACTCCATCAACAATGAATCTTAATGATATCAATGTGGTTCTTTCCCGCATCATTCTCCCTTCGCCCTCGAATTTTGAAATGTAAAAGAATTTTCCCAACATCAATTTTATGTTGAATTAAGATACCATGATTGCATTGTACAAAAGCAAATGAATCATGCTTTTCTCCATGAAACCAATAATCTGAAAGTTTAAACAAGCTTACCCTCACACAATTGTTTACGTTAATGTCGTTAGGCACTTCACTCTCTTCATCGTAAGTTGGATCTTCAAGAACACTATTGAACTCCTCAGAGTTCTTCGTCGTATGTTGGATCTTCGTCATAGATCGAGTTTTATCCCAATCAAACACAATTTCTTCACTTGTTGAATGTGAAAATGGTCATTCAAGATTTTCAAAACTCTCATCATCATAAACTTTTTGGAATGTAAGGTTAAATCGATAATCAAATCTATAAGAAGCCTCTTGATCGACGTAGCATCAAAAGTGTGATTGGAAAGGAAAATCTTCTCACGACAACTTGTTGTCAACAACTTTGAATCATGACGTGAATCATCATATATTCCAAAGTTTCGTAGCGTGCAAGGCGATGCCTGAGTTGCTGCACTTGTCTCCGTAGATCTCTACCATCACATCCGGTTTGCGTGGTAATGCCACGTAAGCATATCGACCATTACTACGATACCGATTTGATGCCGAAAAGACGACGGAAAGAAAAGTATATAAAGCGGATAAAATGCTCACCACTCCAAGGAATCCACCTAGGAGATACAGGCATAAAACAACTCGCTACCTTTGGAATCCACCAAAAGGATACGGGGTTAAGGATGTTCACCGCTAAACGGAATCCACCGAATAGATACGAAACAATAAAAGATGGCCTGGCTCAACTTTATATTTTTATCAACTCAAAACTTCAACTCCCCTTACAAAAGATATGTTGTGGCCTATTTATAGATTACTTGGAACATTCCTCCAAGCATAGGAATAACAAAATACTTAAAGATAAACCTAACAATTAATATTTAGTGATAAGAAAACATAAAAAACTTCAAAGACTTGATAAACATCTAAACTTAGCCCATTTTCGGATGAATATAACTTTCGAGAGCTACACATTACCAAAACGTTCATAACTCCCTCTAGAATGATCCAAATTTTGATCCGAAAAGTGCGTTGTAAACTAGATTCAGAGCTTTTCAACCATATATTTCTTGTAATGCTTGAATAAACGTAATGGGAGATACAACTGTAAATTTGACTAACTTTGTTGCGTTTTCCGGCATCAAATTAGTATCAGAGCCGAAACCAGAAATTTCTTAGTTTCGATTGAGGTATCTATTTATTTTTCCCTTTCTTCTATTCCTCCTTTATCATTTGCCAACTTCATTCCCCCATTTTATTCTCAAAAGAATTTTCAAAAAAATAAGTCTTATTCTTCTCAACTCCCCATGCTTGATCTTGCTTGGCCCTTCACAAATTCAGTTGCTTTGTTGCCGTTGTTAATTGGTCTCGGCCACCAATCTATGATGACTATCCTCAAGATCACGAATCTTTATTTGAACATGGTTATGGTTCAACGCCATGTTATGATAAATGCATCGATCCTATTCAAGTTTGTGGCTCACATTCATATTCTTTAGTCGGGGAAACATCAATTTCAAAAGTTTTTACTACACCTTCGTGGAGTCGATCAAATAATATTTTTGAATATTTCAAGATTGGTCATTGTTACAAGGATCCCTTTGATATCAACTCTTCAACTATTTCACTTAATTGGTTTTATCGAAAAGATTATTATTAACAATTTCCTCAAAACTCGTTGGCACGATTGGATTGGCGTTGTATCAAGGGTAATAAAATTTAGAGTTCATCGAGTTCTTATTGAAAGAATGTTTAAAAGAATTTTAAATACACTACTCAAAATTCGTGGACGAATTTTCTTGAGTAGGGGAGTATGATGCGGGAGCCAAGTGGTCGGTATTTGACACTTTTAACAAAGTTAGTCAACTTTTACAGGTTGTATCTTCCATTACGTTTATTCAAGCATTACAAGAAATATATGCTTGAAAAGATCTATGAATCTAGTTTTCAAAGCACTTTTCGGATCAAAATTTGAATCATTCTAGAGGGAGTTATGATCATTTTGATGACAGGTAGCCTGAAAGTCAGATTCATCCGAAAATGGGCTAAGTTTTGATGTTTATCAAGTCTTTTGAATTTTCTATGTTTTCTTATCACTAAATATTAATTGTTAGGTTTATCTTTAAGTATTTTGTTATTCCTAAGCTTGGAGGGATGTTTCAAGTAATCTATAAATAGGCCACAACATATCTTTGTAAGGGGAGTTGAATTTTGAGTTGATAAAAATATAAAGTTGAGCTTTGTGCCATCTTTTATTGTTCTGTATCTATTCGGTGGATTCCGTTTAGTGGTGAACATCCTTAACTTTGTATCCTTTTAGTGGATTCCAAAGGTACTGAGTTGTTTTATGCCCTGTATCTCCAAGGTGGATTCCTTGGAGTGGTGAGCATTCTATCCGCTTTTATATACTTTTCTCTCTGTTGCGTCTTTCCGACATCACTAAAGTTGTTAACTTTGGACCCTAAATTGACAAAATTAAAACATCAGACCCCGATTGGCACACACCCCCTAAACTTTGGACCCTAATTTGTCATTTACCCATCTTAAATAGTTCCTATTTAAACATTTTTTGGACAACATCTCTCTAATGGTCTCTATTTTGGGACAACATTTCTCTAGTGGTCTGTATTTTGTGACAACATTTTATAACGGTCTCTATTTTAAAATGTTATATGTATGTCAAGGACCGTATTTGATGCCTCCAAAATATTTGTGACACCCACTTAATGAGACCCCTAGTCCGTCTCTGTATTGTCCTAAATTCAAACAGAGACGGTAGTAGACGATAGTAGAGGCTATTTAATGAGACCACTTTCCATCTAAATAACTATGTTTTTTACTAGTGACAACACACATTTATTTTGGGACGAACAAAAAGGAAGTGCTGACACTTAATAGACGGGGGAATAGTAATTATCCAACATAAATTATGAGTATATAAAGTTTTACAACAATTTTTCAGCGATTTTTCGTTAGACAAACCAATTTCCCTACTTATATTTTCCGCCTATGATGTATCAGTTGAAGTGTTTGTGAGAACTAATCAAATACTATCTACTTATATTTTCCGCCTATGATGTATCAGTTGAAGTGTTTGTGAGAACTAATCAAATACTATCTAGCACGGTCTTATTCGTATTGACAACTTCATGATCTTTACAAGTTTTATTCTAGGGACATCCTCAAGACATATATAGCTTTCTTTCTGTAAATATATGTTGCCAATTAATAATGGAATAGAACAACTTATCTGCTTGTCTGTGATAATTATTGCTTATTTCAGCACCCCCCACATATTCATGTACTCCGTATAAGAAATAAAGTAAATCCATAATATACATCCTCTAATGAAAATTAAAACTTAGTTCTGGGTCATTTCCCTTCGTAATTAATTTCAGTAGGAAAAAAAATATTCAATCTCTTCCGCCTATCATTAATAACAACCTTTAAATGTTAAACAGAGATGTACTCCCAATCGCCAGGGGTTCAAAACCTAGTAAGGATATTTAGGTTTGTTTAGTCTTAATTTAGCACTTCTTATAGAGTGTGAAATGGAATTGATGCCAGTGAATGAACAGATCTTGCACAGATGTGCAAATCTAACAGTCAAGACTCAAGACATACTCTTGCATGTCCAAATGTACACCAAACCATTAAGAACATCAAAAATTTGAGACACGATAACTCTTGCAGTTAACATGCACATAAGAAAGCATTATGTTCCTAATGACATTTGACCAAAAGTTAAAGGTCAAAACCATAAGTCAATGGTAATGAAGCATAAGGGGTTGGGAGAAGGGGGTAAGCAAGTGAGGTTCCAAGTACTAAAAAGTTTGAAATATGACATGTCCATTAAACACTGGTCACTCTATATTTCCTCTTTCAAGACACCAGGGGCCAACAAAGAAGTATAATCCCAACTTCATCATCAGCCAGCAGAGATAACTGCAACCATATAGATATATGTATGTATATATATATATATATATATACACACACACACACACACTAGATAATCTACCCATGCTTCGCATGTGATTTTTATACCTCTATTACTTAATTATAAATATGAAGAATGTGCAAAAATCACAATTCTCAAAATATAAGTCATACCAGTTCCATTTCATGGTTAGCACCCAAATATATCATTAGCACCATCTTTGCCGGGCTACCCCGCATATGTTACACCTTCATCCTCACCCATAGCACCATCTTGCAGTGCCATCTCCCGCATATATTCCACCTTCATCCTCACCCCTCACTCTGTACCGATTCAGGTCCACCGCTGAGGAGCTGACAACCTACACAAATCCCAGAAAGTATAACTGTTTTGGTGAAAAAACAATGGATCAAAATCAAGATCAAATCGTAAGTTAAGGAAGGCACAATGGAGTAAAATCGGTGTGAATGTTAAACAAGATCGATACGGCAATGTAACGAGGAAAGCCCTTGAGATAAAGATCTCGCCGGCACAAAACCTCGGGAGGTGTTAATGAGCACCTACCTTCTCGAACTATAGTATTATTTATGGGATTACAAGAGATGGTGGAGTTATGGCGGAGTACAAGAGTATGCGTGAACAGTGTGTGTGTGTGTGTTTGTGTTCCAATCCATAGTCCTTTAAATAAAGAAAAAACGACTTCAAGATAACAAAAATAACAAACTATCCTTGAATCTCGGAATGTCTATCTTCAATCTTTGACTTGGTCTCTTAGCCGTTGAGGAGAGTCTATGGAAGGCATTTTCCCACGTCCTTATATTTTACCTTGTATAATAAATACAGTTATCATTAATAAATAACAAACAATTAAAGTATTTTTACCTTAAATGAAGGGACGAAGATAATGACATGCTGAATATTCTCAAGACGACGCAATCCTGAAATTTTACCCACAACAAGAACCACGCTGAAATAACACGTCTTAATCAACATTAAAGAACAAAACTCTCTTAAAAATGTCACACTAACCTGGTTGATTGGTGTCGGCAACTACACAAATATTAACAAAAAAGATCATGAAAACCTCAAAATAAGAAATACTAAAATGGAATTTGTGAATCATCCCCTGATTGTAGATTGTATTATAGCATATTTACCATAAAACTAAGCTCCCCACACCACCTCGCTCACCACTCTTAACACCTTGAATATCATTTAAGAGCCTCCAAACAACAATCATTCAACAAAACAAACTCTAATCATCGTCTTTCTTTAAAAAAAAAAATCTATAAAATTTAATTAAGAATCAAGGTTTAACTTAACAAAAAGGGGAAGATGTGAGCAAAAATAAACCGTGGGGTAACTGTCTGGGACGCTCTAAGACAATCCCATTGAAGCTACTCTTAGAGCCTTAGAGGTGATGTACTAATACCATGTTTGCAACAATAGGAGTTGGAATATACTGATGTAGGAAGTAAAATTACAATTAGTACCAGTATTAGCTTGGAATTTTTCCACCATCAATGTCAGGATCAACTAAAATAATATCTTACTTTTCAACAATCTCCAATATGACAATTCATCATTCAAATGGTGAGAAACCTATTAAATACTTATATGAACTCTAAAAATGAAATGGAAATCGACCCTACCTCAATTTCGTGCTAAAACAATTTATTGCAGTATCCCCCAAATACAATCAAACTGTGAATTACGACTAAACTTATGCAAATCTGCACTCCACAGTAAGTCAAAACGCATCAAGTTGAATCTTCAACAACAAATGCCACAATTCGACTGACAATCAACTCACCGGTCAAAACAACAGCCTTCACCGCGTCTCTGCTCATCGACTGGGCGAGTTTCTACTTCGATCCTTGAAAACTTGGAAAATAGAAATTAAAGACTCAAATCAATAAAATAAAAAAATCCTTCAAACTAAAATAACAAAAGCGAAAAAACTGAGATTCCGGTGGTATGTTGCCGCTTACATGGGACGGCCAAGGCCATTCTTTGTCTGACAGTTATTCATAAGCTCTTTTGTAATATATATATACACGCACACACATTATTGCCTAGCATCAAGCATTGATGCTGGGGGAGCAGGAAAAGCTACATCACCACGCATGTTATATGAACTATACGTATTCCTACGTCCCAGTAAAAGCAAAAGAAAAGTTTGCTGAATAACCAGTGTTAACAAGTTTCACAAACTGAATCTCGGTCAATTTAACTAAAAACCAAAGTAGTTAAACTACATTCCTCGGCATAAGAAACCAACGATGCACTTCTTGATCTCCATAGAATAAACAAAAAGAACACTCGCCATAGTGCTATTACCATTTCATCAAGTCATAAACACACACCAAAAGCTTCTCTATTATGAATATAAACACACACATTAGGTAGATTGCAATGTTTTGGTTACAATATGAAAGCATGCATGCATGCGTACAAATAGGTATATGCATGTATGCACTGCATATGCACGCTGGTGGGTTATCGATCTTGAAGTTAAGTTAATCATAAAATAGGTGTACCTGTTCTGCTGTCAGGGATGGCAGAGGAGCAACAGGGTGATAAATTTTACTCATTTTATTCAAGAAACTTATGAGAACGAAGACAAAAGATTGCAATGAAGACTCATGTGTTCTGATATTGATGTATGGACCACAATCAAGTTTCTTAGTACATGTAATCGTTTCTGGCAGTCCACCTACAGATATCCTAGCCCATCTCCATTCATACCATGACCTTCCATCATTGGGCAATCGTTAGCATCATGCCCAAACTGCCCACAGCAAGGTACAGAGCAACGCCTTCGCTTCCTGTATATATCCGAGCCATCTCTTGATCTCTCTTTCAGCTTTCCTAGAGTAAGAGATTCATGAGGGTTCCCAGAAAAACTTTGAACAATACTATCAGAATCTTCAACTTCCGGAAGAATCAAAGAGTCAGATGGGGTATTATAAGTGATATCGTTAACAAGTGATGGGCCTGGAAATTCCTTAATACGAGACAACACCAAGCCAATTTGATCACAAGCAACATGTAAGCGTTCCTCTGTTTCAACTGATTCTGCAATCAATGTCGAAACTAAGGATTGCAAAAACTGGACATTTCCCGGATGTTCCATTGAAGTAGAGGTCTGGACTGTCTTTGGAAAGGACGAGGCAGAATCACGCCAACGAAGGGGTAGATATCGATCTGGGATATGAAAACAGTTATTTGTCGATAAAACACGAAGAACGTGTCTACAGAGTATGCCTGAAAACTCAAAATTATGGCAGCTACAGCTGATGAAATCATCATGCGGAATCCAAAGTACTTTGCATCCTCCATCCATCTCGGTATGGTGTCTCACAATGAAGTAACTCTCATCTACCATCAAGGATGCATATTGCGGGGCCAGCACAAGTTGCTCTTGAAGTTTGCAAAAGGCATATGGAGTAAGAACAGAAGCAGCATGTGACTCAATAGGAGAACCCGTTTTAAGGGAGACTTTGTGGACCTTGCGCTGCATCTTGTGTTTAAATGCTGGTTGGTCTTTCGCATCTACAACTGCAGCTATCTGGAAAAAAAGATCACATAACATGTAAACGGGCAATCCCAATCAAGAATTTAGAGACTGCAAGAGTGAGTTCAGTACCTGATCAATGAAACTGTCTAGTACAGATTGTGCACTCAAAAACCGCTGAATATAAGCATTAATTGACTCTGATTGAAATATACTTGTCATTCCCGCAAAGAAGCAACGTCGCAGGAAAGGTAATGCCCAAAATGTACGTAAAGCATATAAACTGACAATGTGTTTGTTTCCATGGAGTCCGTACGTATCAACCATCTCTCTCCATCCCAATTCGAATTCCTCCACTAAATGCAAATCATATAGCCGATGGAACTCAGCCTTCCATTGATCATATTGAGAGCCAAGAAGAACCGAAAACCAATCAGAAAATTTAGATATGATATGCCAAATGCAGAAGGCATGAGTTGTCCTTGGCATTTCAACTGCAACTGCTTCTTTAAGCCACATGTTTTGGTCAGTCAACATTGTTTGAGGAGCTTTCCCATTCATGAATCCCAAGAAAGTCTGATACAGAGAAGCAAAATCACCCATAATAAATAAAAAAAATAGCAATTCCAAATAAATGCAAAAAAATCATACTAATAGAAGTTTGAAGGTAGTCGCAATATTACAACTGCGAACCAGGAAAATTATGGGGTTAAATCATTCATTACCTCCAGATATACCCGGAAACAAAATGCCACAAAAAATGTAACTGATTAATTTTCCATCAAATGTAATTTCTTTATCCTTTTATTGAATGCGTGAAAAGAAAGGCTCATGAGGTGGGGGGCTATAAAACAAAGACATGTTGCATCTTAAGCTGTAACACTAGGAGATATGTATAGATTCATCAATCTGATCACATGTGAATCTGGGAAACTAAAATAAAATATGACACATATGAGTACAAGAAATAGTTAGTAGCTCAAACATCAAATACAATGTTGAATTATCAGCTTGAGAATATGGGAAGAAATGAGTAAAAAGGACAAGATCCCCATGAGCATTCCAAGAAAACATTTAAGAAGGAAACAGACACTGATTTTAAAAAGCAAGTCATAATAACAATTTACACAAACTATATCTAGATCCATAAACACTGATAAACAACAACAACAACAAAGCCTTGGTCCCAAAATGAATTGAGGTCAGCTACCATAAACGTCGTATGAAATCATCGAAGAGAGGTGAAAAAATAAAGAGAGATGTGAAACACAGATATGTTTGAAATTTAATTCCGTCGAGCACTGCCCAGCTAGGTCTGAATCTAAATGACTTAAACGAAAAATAAAAGAAAAAGGTGATCGTTTGCAGATTAGAGGATCTTAGCAGTTTCTATGGGACCATTATACAGCACAAGTTTAATTTAAGATGAAGAAAGATTTATAGCCCATTTAAATGTTTATATAGCTTCTCACCTTCAATGCCCATGAGAAGGACTGCATATTCTCATCCCGTAGAAGCACACAGCCAAAGAAGCAATTCATTCCATGACTGTCAACTCCAATCCAAATCCCTAAAAGCATATCATAAGCATCCAACCGGTGGGTTGTGTCAAATACAATGGCATCTCCAAAGGATTCATATGACCTACTGGACGAAGCATATGACCAGGCAATGTGCTCCAACCTGTTATTGGCATCTATCTTGAAGTTGTATTTGAAGTTAGGATCTTTATCTTTCTTGTCCTTGCACATTTTCAGAAGGTCAAAAGGATCATTATCTCTGTTCACATTTCTAAAAGATTGCAGCAGGTTTCTCACATCTACTTCTGTGAATGGCAAACAACCTAGCTTGACACCCTTCTCTAGCTCCATCAATCTCAGCATTTGCCGCACTGACATTCCAGCTTTTGCAAACATGCAAATACGACTTTTGTCATCAGTAGACATGGTGCAGTAAGCAGGTAGTAACTGCACCTCGTTTGACTTCAAAAGTTCATGGTTGTGGACATTGCTAAAGCCGGTGATACGCCATTCTGGGACATCAAAATCTGCCCGTTTAACAATTCGCATATACGCTTGGCATCCACACCTTGATGATTTTCGGTTTCTCTGCATTTTTCCATCCTCTGATGGTTTTAGCTGCGGATATCCGCCTCTGTGGCAAGTGAAGTCCCTTCTCGTAATTCCCCTTCCTACACCATCTTTCCCTCGAGTGCGATGTCTTCTGATTGAGAACCCACATTGCTTTGCAAAGCTACAATAAAATTCATAGGCAGCATCTTGTGAAACAAATCTTTGGCCAATAAAGGGGACAAGATTCACAGAAGTTTGTCGAGACAAAATGGTGTCCTCTGGAATTTCCTCAATGGTCCCAATATCATCTGGAGACATATCTGTACCATTTTCAGAAGAATCTTTCACTACACTTGCTATCTCTGACATTTGTTTGCAGATGGTAAATACAACCCTTACTTTATGGCCCTGCATGTTGAAATGCCAATTCAAAATAAGAAGAATGACTATAATAATCCAACCATCCAATGCAAAGGTAGTTCCAATTGATGTTTAAGACTTCTGACCACATGTTATGAAGTCTTTAACTATTACAAACCAAAAGGAGAAACAAAAGGCCATATAAAGACAAATCAGGTATCCTCCAGTTAAATCAGTATTTTGCTTGAATAAAAAGCTATACATTTTTTCACAACTACAATCAAACCAATGTTGAACTTCCATAGAGCATCAGTTGGCAATAGTGTACATGAACTAGCTATTAAGAAAGTTCATTCCAGCTTTTGTTGCTTTCAAAAATCTTTTTCATCTTTTCAGAAGAAATTGCATGAAGTTATTTGATTCCGCAAAATAAATGAAATCCCAACAAAGGAACACTTTCCTTCCCTATTTTATATCTGAAATCCAAGTTCACAAGATTCCACAATATCAGTACTTCAATCTGATATACTATTCATTCTGGAGTGCTCAAAGGGAAAAGAAAATGATGGGAAATCAATCTCTAAAGGTTTTGAACTATAAAAAAGTAGCAGAAGTAGTCATGAAAAAATGTTCTGCAAGTACTCACATAAAGTAATAGGTTCTATGACATCCAGAGCAATTCAAGTGTATTTTCCTGTTCGATTCCAATAGCTAAAGAAGTAGATAGCTTGAATGTCACTTTAAGGAGCTAAAATTCCTACCAGTCATCAACATTAAATACGAGTGCATTTGTTATAGTTCTTCCTCACAGTCACAGTCAGTTGACAGAAAGTTCTATAGAAAGAGGCACCCAGGGGTGGAGTGGCGGTGGAATGATGAAGTTTACAGTTTAAGCATTAACATTTTTCTAGCCTACAAAATGGTCGTTTTTCACACAGCATTTCCACCGGAAATCAACATATCAAGGTAGAGACCCAAAAGTTCACTTTGATAAACCATTGAGCTACCTCAGACCAAGTTCAAGTTTCCAAGAAAATGCAAAACAAAACAAACTATTGTATTTTAAATTTGGAAATGCAAATTTTGCTTTCCGATCCAGTGGAATGTACTACCTTTTTTAGGAAGTAACATACAGAGTCAGTTAATTTTCTTAGGAAGAAACTTCAGCGCATCTCAAGATAGACAGTAACTATATATCAAACTGGAGCGATCATTGATAAGAAAACAAATTCAGGAAAGAACACAAGCCGGAAAGTGTCACAAATCAAAATTTCACCAAATGACAAAAAATTACAGAGACATCGCAACAACAACAAACAAAATAAAAAAACAATACAATGATTGCATAACCTAGCTAACACCTCTTGCTGAAAGGCAGATATATAACTTCTGCATGTTAAAATTAAACTCCAATCGAAGAGTTTTGAGCTACTTAGGGTTCATCGTGGTAGCTACTGATTCAATTTAAGCACAAATAATCTAAAATCATATAATTTAGACAGAAATATCTAACATTTTCAGATGTAGAGATTATAAAACTGAAAACACACACAAACACACACAGTACTTACTTACAAGGAGAGGCGCGATATGGATTGAGAAATTGTGCTCCAGCTTGATCTTGGATCGGTAGGAGAGAGAAAGGGGAGGAGTTGAGATCGAGCTCCGAATGAACAATGGCGGAGGGAAACGGATATAGGTCAGATTTATCCGTTGGGTCTTAAACAAACAACCCGAAAGAGGTTTGGTCATTGGTGTTACTTGTTATTGGACAAATTCTAACCCGTGCTACACGGGTCTTAACTCTTACTCCCTCCCTCCGTTCCCAACCTAGATGCTAGGATAGGAATGGCAACGGGAACAGTTTGAGACAGTTATATATCGTATCACTTTTATTTTTTATTTCAATTTTGTGCCCTATAATTGTCCTATTTTTCAGCGGGTAATCAATTTTTCATATGATACCCATTTTTCACGGATAGCAGTTAATCGGGGAATTTTCGTGGGGAATTAGTCAAACTAATATTTTATTTTAAAACATTTTAGCGATAAAAAAAACTCAAAAATTAACTTTAATAAATGATAATTTTTCTACTTAAACTCATATAACCATATTCATAAGAGCTCAAAAAAATATTAAATAGTTGTGTATGACACAATTCACCAAACATAAAAAAAGATTCACTAGATTACAATAAAAAAATTAAATAATTGTGCACGAAATTTGGATGTCTACAAGTATAAAATCTAGAATATAATATAAAAGAGGCTAAATTATACTAAATGCAAACTAAATGAGACTAAAAACTAAGTAAATGATATGAAAATAATGATAAAAATGATTATGAAATAGCCATTTATCATCTATATCATTGGAAATACTTATATGAATAAGAGTAAAATTATATTACTAAAATAAGCAGTTCGGGTAACATTCGATTCAGGTAATGGGGCGGGTAATGCTAATACCAAAATCAAATTGTTCACCACTTTTTCATTTCGGTTATTCCTCATTACCCGCCCCATATCCAGTCAAACCAGTTAATAACCGTCAACTTCGGTTCGGTTCAGTTCGTGTATCCACGGTTCGGTTCAAAATTGTCATCCCTACTAGATGCATACTTTGACTTTTCACGTAAATTAAGGAGGAAGTATTATATTGAAAGTGTTGTGAGTATGAAAATAAAATAGGAGAGAGAATGAGTGGAGGGAATAGTAAATTATAATGGTGTTGTGAGTATTATAATAATGTAGGAGAGAATGAGTGGAGAAAATAGTAAAGATTTCTTTTCATTTTAGAAAATGTGCACGTAGATTTGGAACGCCCAAAATGAAAAGTGTGCACTTATGTTGGGAACGGAGGGAGTATATTACATGCCTGAATTTAGAATTTTGAATTTTTTTTTTTTTTAAAGTATGTAAATGAAAAATTAGGATCCAACATTTAAACATTTAAGGAGTGTACTGCCAATTGAGATCTACTGATTTAATTTTGCCGATTTAAGATCTTATACTCCCTCCGACCCAATAAGTGTTTCACCCTTTTGGATGGACACGCAAATTATGGAAATGGAAGGGAAAAAAAATGTTGTGAGTGTAATTTGAAAATACGAGAGAGAATTAGTGGAAGGAATAGTAAATTAAAATGGTGTTGTGAGTATTCAAATAATGTAGGAGAGAGAATGAGTGGAGAAAATAGTAAAGATTCTTTGCCAAAAAAAGAAAGGTGAAGCTTCTAACGGAACGCCCTTTTGAATAATTAGTGAAGCTTTTATTGGGACGGAGGGAGTATTACTTATTATCGTTAGTCGTGTCAGTTAGAAAATATTTAAAATAAATTTTAAAATAGGACAAATGAGAAATTAGGATTCAAAATATAAGTAGGAGTGTGCCAAATTGATAACTTAATAATTTTAAAAATAAAATTAATTTTAGGAAAAACAAATCTATATCTATATCTATCTATATATACTCACTCCGTCTCATAACAAGCGACACACTTTGCCATTTTGAGCATCCCACTGATAAGTCACACTTCCTAAAATGGAAAGGAATCTTTATTATTCCCTCCACTCATTCTCTCTCCTACATTATTATAATACTCACAACATCATTATAATTTACTATTTTCTCCACTCATTCTTTCTCCTACTCAACTATCTACACTCACAACACATCAACCTTTTCACTTTTTCCTTAATTCCCGTGCGGAACAGTAATTGCGTCGCTTGTTATGGGACGAAGGGAGTACTCCCTCCGTCCAGTTACATACTTCACACTTTCTATTTTGGGCGTCCAATTACATACTTCACACTTTGTCTCCTACATTATTTTAATACTCACAACACCATTATAATTTACTATTCCCTCCACTCATTCTCTCTCCTATTTTACTTTTACACTCACAACATTATATCATTATTTATTTTCTTAATCCACGCGTGAACAGTAACCGTGAAGTATGTACTTGGACGGAGGAAGTATATAATAACAAGATAGTGGTAATTTTTTGGCCATTGAGGGGCATTATCGTATTTTCACACGGTGGTAAAAATGCAATTAACAAGCCTAAAATGCCATGTGGCAATCTGTTATTTGTTGTTTTTTTAAAACTAATTTGGACACGTGTCGGTTGGTTGAAGAGGGGCATTTCGGACATTAACTTGGCGCGTGTAGAACACGCGCCGACAAGGGCACGTTAAATCAGTTACTTTTTTTTTTTTTTTTAATTTTGCCACGTGGCGCCCTTTGATTCGCTGGATGGATTTCAATTTTTTTAAAAAAATCCTATTTCTTTGACCTCAATTATTTTATAATAAATTAATTTTTTAAAAAAAAATTACACCAAAATTCATAAAAAAAAATTCTCTTTAAATAGAGACTTCTTTCATTTGATTTGGACAAAGAAAAAAAGCCCACTTTTTTCAATATAATTTTCTTCATTTTCCTTTCTAATTTTTTAATATATTTTTAGTTACAAGTAAGTAAGTGTGAAATATTTTATTTAATTATAAATAATAATAATATTAATAATTTTACTAATCTTGAAAATAAAGAATATAAAATTAAATAAAAATGGTGGAGTATAGGATGATTAGTTGGATGGGATAATATGGTTATTGGGTTTATTTTATTTCGATAAATCAAACAATTTATTTATTTTTTTTTAAAAAAAATTAAGCATTATAAATAAAGTATTTATAAATTTGTTAAATAGAGACTTCTTTCATTTGATTTGGACACAGTAAAAAAACCCACTTTTTCAATATAATTTTCTTAATTTTCCTTTCTAATTTTTTAATATATTTTTAGTTACAAGTAAGTAAGTGTGAAATATTTTATTTAATTATAAATGATAATAATATTAATAATTTTACTATTCTTGAAAATAAAGAATATAAAATTAAGTAAAAATGGTAGGGTATAGGATGATTTGTTGGATGGGTAATATGGTTATTGGGTTTATTTTATTTCGATAGATTAAACAATTTATTTATTTTAAAAAAAAATTAAGCATTGTAAATAAAGTATTTATAAATTTGTTAAATATCTAGCCGTCTAAAAAAATTGTGTATTTGGCGCCCTTTGATTGGCTGGATGGATTTCATATTTTTTTAAAAAAAAATCTATTTCTTTGACTTTTTCAATATAATTTTCTTAATATCCTTTGTTAATTTTCTTTTCTAATTTTTTAATATATTTTTAGTTACAAGTAAGTAAGTGTGAAATATTTTATTTAATTATAAATGATAATAATATTAATAATTTTACTAATCTTGAAAATAAAGAATATAAAATTAAATAAAAATGGTGGGGTATAGGATGATTAGTTGGATGGGGTAATATGGTTATTGGATTTATTTTATTTCGATAGATCAAACAATTTATTTATTTTTTAAAAAAAAAAACTTTGAAGCATAGTAAATAAACTATTTATAAATTTGTTGAATATCTATCCGTCAAAAAAATTTGTGTATTTACAAAAGCGAATATCGGAAAAGATGGCCATCATTTTTAAAATTTTGATTGAAGTGTAAGTCATTTCATATTGTGGCATAACTAAAAATAGTTGAAGCAAATTTGTTGTGGCATGCCGTGATAGGGTGAAAATTTGGCTCGTGTCGTATTCGCGTCGACCGAGACACATTTATGCAGAGATATTTTCCTTTTTTTTGTTGAGACACTTGGCGGCGTTTCATTGGCTTCTTGAATTTCAAATTTCTTTATTTTTTCATTTCTTTTACCTCAATTGTTTTATAATAAATTAATTTTTTTACACCAAAATTCATTTAAAATATTTCTCTATAAATAGAGACTCTTTTAATTTGATTTGGACACAGAAAAAAAACTTTTTTTTTAAATATAAATTTCTTAATTTTCCTTTCTAATTTTTCAATATCTTTTTAGTAAAAAGTAATTAAGTGTGAAGTAATTTTTTTAATTATAAATGATAATAATATTAATAATTTTACTAATCATAAAAATAAAGAATATAAAAGTAAATAAAACTGGTGGGGTATAGGATGATTAGTTGGATGGGGTAATATGGTTATTGGGTTTATTTTAGTTCGATACATCAAACAATTTATTAATTTTTTTTTTAAACTTTGAAACATAGTAAATAAAGTATTAATAAATTTGTCAAATTTTCTATTCGTCTCAAAAAATTGTGTATTAATAAAAATGAATATCGGGCAAGATGACCTTCATTTTTAAAATTTTGATTGAAGTGTATGTCAATATTATAAGAAATAAAGATAATATAAATTGATATTTTAAAAGAGAGATAGGAAGAAGTGGGTTGGGTTTAATAATTTTAAAATTTTCTATCCGGCTCAAAAAATTGTGTATTAATAAAAATGAATATCGGGCAAGATGACCATCATGTTTTAGAAGGTGAAGTAATTTCGTCTGGTGATATTGGCAGAAAAGTTTTGATACCGAGAATGTCGTAACACCATCAGACACAAGGATTCCCTTTCGATTTGAGAGGAGGCAATTTCCCTTGATGATCTCATATGCTATGACAATTAATAAAAGTCAAGGTCAATCGTTATCTATTGTTGGTCTCTTACTGCGAAAGCCAGTCTTTTCCCATGATCAACTGTATGTCGCTTTATCACGGGTCAAAAGTCCAGATGGTCTTAAAATATTAATTTGTAATGATGACAAGCCTTATCAATCTGATGTACGTACTGACAATGTCGTATTTAAGGAAATATTTCATAATGTATAAACGAATAGAGTATTTGATTTATTTTACTTCAATTTCTGTCTTTTGTATGTATAGTAACACTCCGTGTGTCGCACTCTAGTAGTATGATAAAATGGAAACATCTTTATTGGGGCTAAAGTGTCAAAATAGAGGTGACTCTCTATCAAATAAGGTCAACACCAGAAAGATCATTGTGGCCTGGGCTTGGGCTTGGATTTGAGCTTCGGGTTGGGCTTGTATAAAAAGAGTCATCCAATGACTATCAACAAGATCAAGAGCAATTCATTTCAACAGAATTTGTAAAATAAAACAAAATATATTGTAAAAGATTGTGCAAGCTAGACAACAAAAAATCTCTCATTATTTTCTAAAAAATTGCTACGATGCAGTCCGAGAAATAAGGTAATCATGGGAAAGTAGTAGTTATACCAATTGAAGATAAATGAGGGAGAAATGTCTAAAGTGATTTTGTCTAGTGAGACAGAGATCAAGTGTGAACCGGTTAGGAGGCCTGAAAGTAGAGAAGTGATAAAATGGTAAGGGGTAGGGGAAGACCCAAGTATACCTGAATAACGGTGATTGAAAACGATATAAGTTTACTTGTATCACTACTAGAAACTGTGTCTATAGCGACGAAATACTCGGCGGCGGAATTATTCCGTCACTATATAGCGGCGGAAATAATGCTATAGCGACGGAAAAAAATTTGGCACCGAAATTACCGACGAAATTTAATTCTGCCGCTGATTCCGTCGTTAAAAATGAATATTCGTTTCAATACCGCCACTAATTTCTTCTTGACTGGTCTTGCTATTACCGACGGAATTTTCCGTCGCTATTGCTTTTCTCAGCGGCGGAATTAATCCGTCGGTAGTAATTAAATATTTTCTAATTTTTTTTAATTTATCACCGACGGAATTATTCCGTCGCTGGTAAATTAAAAGAAATTAAAAACAAAAATATATTATCAGCGACGAAATAATTCTGTCGGTGATGATTTAATTTTATTTTTTATTTTTTTTAATTTAACAGCGACGGAATAATTCTGTCGGTGATTATTTCATTTAATTTTTAATTCTTTTTAATTATTCAACGACGGAATAATTCCGTCGGTGAGAATTTAATTTTGTTTTTAATTTTTTTTTATTTATCAGCGACGAAATAATTCTGTCGCTGATAATTTAATTTAATTTATAATTTTTTAAAACTAATTAACATAGTATAAATATTATTTTTTAGTCAATAAAAAATTAAAAATAAATAAATATAAGGTAGTCCGTCCCTCTTTTTTTATATATATATATATATATACTTTCATTTATTTATTTATTTTCTATCTTTTTTATATACTTTTTGTAAAAAAAAATCACTAATTAACAATGTCTAAAATATTATTTCCTATTGAATAAAAAATTAAAAAATAAATAAATAAATAAATAGGGTTTAGGGGTATAAAGTATATGATTTAGGATTTAGGGATTGGGGTATAAGTATATGAGATTTGAGATTTAGGGTTTAGGGTTAGAGTTTAGAGTTTTGAGTTTATGGGTATAAAGTATATGATTTAGGGTTAGGGATTGGGGTATAAGTATATGAGATTTGAGATTTAGGGTTTAGGGTTTAGGAATTAGGGTTAGAGTTTAGAGTTTAGGGGTATAAGTATATGATTTAGGATTTAGGGATTGGGGTAGTAGCGGTAGTAGCAGTAGTAGTGGTGGTAGTGGGAGAAGTGGTGGTAGTAGCAGTGGTGGTATAGTGATAGTAGTGGTAGTAGTAGTGTTGGTGGTAGTAGTAATAGTAGTGATAGTAGTGGTGGTAGTAGCGGTAGTAGTGGTGGTAGTGGTAGTAGTGGTGGTGGTAGTGATAGTGGTGGTGATAGTAGTGGTAGTAGTGGTAGTAGTAGTAGTGATGGTAGTGGTGGTAGTAGTAATAGTAGTTGTAGTAGTGGTGGTAGTAGCGGTAGTGGTGGTAGTGGTAGTAATGGTGGTAGTGATAGTGGTGGCGGTAGTAGTGGTGGTAGTAGTGGTAGTGATAGTAGTGGTGGTAGTGATAGTAGTGATGGTAGTAGTAGTGGTGGTAGTGTGGTAGTAGTGGTAGTAGTGATCGTAGTGGTGGTAGTGGTAGTAATGGTAGTAGTAGTGGTAGTGGTAGTAGTGATAGTAGTGGTGGTGGTGGTAGTGATGGTAGTAGTGGTTGTACGTGGTGGTAGTAGTGGTAGTGGTAGTAGTGGTGGTAGTAGCGGCGGAATAATTACGTCGCTATTAATTTATTTATTTTTTAAATTTGTCTAGCTCTATTTTTATTTTATTTTAATTTATGATTTATTTATTTTTCAAAAATAATATTTATTGACTTATATTTATTTTTTGAGAGTAATTTGTTATATTTTATTTAAAATAATTTTCATGTTTTATATAAATAAAAATACTGATATTAATTAAATTAAAATTAATTAACATCTACCGGCGGAATAATTCCGTCGTTGAGGTTATATAACCAGCGGCGGAATTTTCCGTCGGTGCACAGAGCCAAGTCATCAATTCCCGTGATTTCGTAATAACCAGTGTATGCATGCTTTGAAATCAGTTTATGTACGTATGTTAGTTGGGAGCCATGTTAATGCTATGAAATTCATGGTTTTAGTGTAAATGTAGTGTATGCATGCTTTGAAATCAATTTATGTACGTATGTTAGCTGGGGAGCCATGTTGATGCTATGAAATCAATGGTTTTAGTTTAATTGACTTTGAAACCTAACAAGACAGTTGTATGCACGTTGTTGGTGGTTGTTAGTGTAAATGATAAGAAATACATGCGGTGTTAGTTTAAATGTAGTGATATGTTTTCTTTTCTAAGATTACCCCTAAATCCTAATGAAAGTAAATATTATACTCACAACTTTAGTGATTAAAGAGAACATATTTTTATCACAATGATAATGTGGGAAGTTAAATGTTGCATTTATACCATTTCAAAATAATAATCTCGCTTCTTTTATTTATAGAAAGGCAACATGGCCCCGATGTCGATTTTTTGGATGTGTTCGTTAGCACGCATGTTAGAACTCCTACATCCGCTGATCAACCTCCGCAGTGGGGTGATAATCGATCGGCATTGGCCTTTGTAAGTAAAGTATCATTAAATGACCCGATTTTAAATATGTAAATTTATTTATGTACATTGTGTATATGATTATATTTGTTTGTTTTATTTTGACAGAATACATATCAAGCCGTCGTTGTTCCCGAAGGTACTCCTTCCGGCCAGCCCGTTCCGTTCGTGCCTGAAGTTTGGCAAGCGGTCACCTCAGATGGACATCCAAAGAGAGGAGACTGAGTGTTAGGGATGGGGGATCGCGGGCTGCAATGCCCATCGTCGTCGACCGGCCGTCGCGCGAATGTTTTCAGGCCCGGTCCTCGGTATGCTTCGAGGATCGACTCTCTGGAGGCTCAGGTGGCTGAGGAGAGACGCGTGACTACGGAGGCAGTGGCAAAGGCTGCGGAGGCTCAGGCAAAGGCTGCGGAAGTTCAGGCACAGGTTGCGCAACATCGGGAGACGGATCGTCGATTTGCGATGCTGATGGCCCAGATGCAGAATCTGGTGCAGCAGGGGAATTTGCACTCGAGTACCGACTCCACTTCATCTGACAGTATTGTAAGGAGCCTTTTCCAGTTTCCCCCCCCCCCCCCGAGTTGATTTTGTACTATTTTATACTTTCTTGTAATAACATTTGTGATATTTGTGTTGTAATAACATTTGTGATGTCCCCATTTCAAGTCTCCTCCCCTCCCCTCGTTTTGGGTACTGGGATGTCCCGATTTTCAGTCTCCCCCACCCCCGCCCCTCTCCCCATCGATTTGGTACTGGGAGCCCCCGCCCCTCCCCCCCCCCACCGATTTGATACTGTATTTTGATTTTTAGATTTATAGTTTTAGTTGTATCAATTGTTATATCAGGTAAAACAAATATTATAATTGATATTTACCATTTTTTTTATTTATTGCATTATTAGCGGCGAAAATTTCCCTCGCAGAGTTAATTTATTTTGATTTAATTTTTATTTCAGCGACGGAATATTTTGCCGGTGAAATAAAAAATTAATTAAAATAAATTCACTCAGCGACGGAAATTTCCGCCGGTGAGTTAATTTAATTTTATTTAATTTTTATTTCACCTGAGAAATATTTCGTCGCTGAAATAAAAATTAAATTAAAATAAATTAACTCAGCGGCGGAATTAAATCACCGGCGGAAATACGATTTTCGTCGGTGTGCACCGGCGGAAATTGATCTGCCGAACCATTGCGGCGGGATGCCAGTGGCGGACCACTGACGAAATATTTTCGCCGGTGGATGATCTTTAGCGACGGAATCTATACTATAGCGGCGGAATATTTCGCGGCTAAAACACGTTTTTCTGGTAGTGTATTGAATGGAAATATGCGCCACGGTAGAGGACATGACTTTATGTGGGTGATGGGGGTTGATTTTTTTATTCATCTCCTCTATATTATATACTTATTTTTTACTATCACTATGTTTTCTTTTTTTATTCTTTTCATTTTTATATTTTTATTCCCACCTATTTCTTATTTTAACTTTTTTTTTTCTTTCACGATAACATATGAATATCATATTAGTTGATCTCAAATTACTTAGGGGACTAAGACTTTATTGTTTTTATTGTTGTATTTTCTATAAATTGACTAACAAATTTATTTTCCCCAATTTATTTCGAGCAAAAATGATCAATTCATGTGTATTTTTGAAAAAACAAGAAATAAAGCGCTAAATTTTACTGCTCTTTGTGAAACAATTGGTATAAATAACGTTGCTAAAAAAAATTACCTGGCCAAATGTATTTTGATGTACTTGAAGATTAATTACTCCGTATCAAAGTGATCATCAATCAAAACTTACGACTTTCTATACTCCCTCCGTTTCATTAATAACTTCACTTTTTGTCAAAATGGATGTCCCGTTTAAAGCTTCACCTTTCCTAATATGGCAAAGAATCTTTACTATTCCACTAACTCATTCTCTCTCCTATTTTACTATTACACTCACAACATTTTTCAAATTTACTATTTTCTCCACTCATTTTCTCTCCTATTTTACTATTACACTCACAACATTTTCTCCGCTCACCAATTTCCTTAATTTACGTGCCGAAATCAAAATGGTAAGCTTATTATTGGGGGGAGGGAGTATTTAAAATCTACAAGATTAACAATAGGGGTAACTTGGTACAAGCATTCATAAATTATTAGGGAAAAAATAAATGATTAAAAGTATATTAATTTTTTCCATGATTAAAACTTAATTTGATTTTTTTTTGGTTATGAACGAGGAAGTATTAAGTAATTGGTTTTATTAGAGTTCAGTTATTAAATAATTTAAACACAGAATAACATTTAAAATTTTAAATTTTAAAATATTACATTTCTATAACATTAATTTGACTTGTACTCAATGTATAATATTTTTATGCTTCTAATTTTTTTTTTAAATTTAGGTAATGATTCATTCATTTCAAATAGTGACGAGTGTTGATAAATAAATAGTTTATGATTATTAATCTGCAGATAATTTTATAAAAAAAATCATTATCTATTTTTATAATATAAATTCAAAGAAGGAATATTCTGTTTATTATTTTATTTAAGAAATACTGTTAAAACAAATTCAATACTTATACTGACTCACAAAGTAAGACACATTTGACACGTGTGACTTTGTATGAAATAATTTAACAATAATATTTTCCTTAAACTCTAGACAAGCACTTGCCTGAAAAAGAAATTATGGGAAACCAGTATACAACAGCTCATTACTAGCTTGCGCCTAAAACGTGTGCGCACCATAAGATAATTAAATCCGAAAATACTTAAAACTTCCTGCAGGGACGTCGTTTTCGTACCATAATCTGTCATCCTTTTTTATAAAAAAGCTAGCATAAGCTAGCATTGGGTCCCGCCTCCGCGAACTTCCCACGGATCAATTTACTTAAAAGGAAATGTCTCAACAAATCTCATTCCATAATTCAATCTCATTTCATGAATCTTTAACCCTTATCTTTTCCCAAATAATGCATGGCAGATCCTGCTAACGTACGCCAAAATGTCCCATCTTTCCCCATATTGCCCATCCCAGATGACAACAAATCTCCCACGACTCATTCTTCTTCCCCAACGAGGGCCACCACCGTTACCTCGCCGTCTGGAAGCTCGGCAGGACGACACCCCATTTATCATGGTATCCGGACCCGGGGAGGAAAATGGGTTTCTGAAATCCGTGAGCCAAAAAAAGCAAACCGGATATGGCTTGGGACGTTTCCAACGCCGGAAATGGCGGCAGCCGCCTATGATGTGGCGGCTTTGGCATTAAAAGGAAGTGAGGCGTCCTTAAACTTCCCAGACTCGGTTTATCCCAATACGATACCGGAGCATCCGACTCCTGCGGATATACGTGCAGCCGCTGTCAGAGCTGCAGCAGCTAGAGCGCCTAAGGCGGAGGTAGTATTGCCGAAGCCGGTAATGGCGGCTGCCGCTAACGATGTGGCGGCTTTGAAATTAAAAGGAAATGAGGGAACGGTACACATTCCCGACTCGGTTATTCCCATGACCATTCCTCTTTCTCCGGCTGCCGCCGCTACCAGTGCTGCACCGCCTAAGCCGGAGGTGGTGTCACCTCCAGAAATTACTGAAAATTTTGTGGATGACGATGAACTATTTGATATGCCGAATTTGTTGGTGGGGATGGCGGAGGGAATGATGGTAAGTCCGCCTAGGATTAAGTCCGATGAACCTCCGGCGAGTACAGATGGAGATAATCTGTGGAGCTACGACTAATTAAACGTGGTTTTTGAAATTGGTAATGTTAATTTGATTACTAGCTTGGGCACTCCACCATTGGCTTGATGCAGTAGTACGTACGTAGTAGCTAGCGTATGAATTTTTCAGCTTCAGTAAGTGATTGATGCTGTTGTCTCTGGATGAGTAAGTGATCAGTGTACGTTTCATAATAAGCTTGAGAATTGAGATTAGGTTTAATTATAAATATAATTTTGTTATAATTAGAGTTTGAGTAGCTAGTTTGGAAGTGGGAGGAATGGAAAATGTAAGGATCGGAGGATCATCTTAATTTTTGTCGACTGAAATGTTCTGTGTAAACTATTTTGACGACCTCTCCGTACAAATGATGGAACCGGAACTGCTACTCTGCATTGGAGCACTATGCTCGTGTCATCGTCTGATCGTCTCGTAATTCTTCTTGTTAAATCAATGACCGATATTAATTTAATTTGATGTAAGTTCAAGAAATGGGAGATAGGCAATGACAAAAAAACAATGCTTTTTTTGTCTTTAAATGAATGTCATTTTTTTTTTCAAAATTGCTCTTGATCATCGAGAGCAATTTTTTTTTTAAAAATCGACATTCATTTAGGGATACCAAAAGTAGTAGTTGCACTAATTGAACATAAAATAATGGAGAATCGTCTAAAGTGATTTCGAGATGAAAAACGAGTGATGAGCCAGTTAGGAGGTATGAAAAATGGAGAAGTAATAAATGGTGAAAAGTAAGAGAACGTCCAAATAAACTTTTAGATAATGGTGATTGAAACGATATAAGTATATACTTGAATTATATGAAAATATGTTAAATAGAAGAAGTGGAGGTCAAAAATATGTGGGTAATGGATTTTTTTTTTTCATTTTACCTCTATATATATATATATATATATATATATATATATATATATATATATATATATATATATATATATATATATATATATATATATATATATATATATATATGTGTGTGTGTGTGTGTGTGTGTGTGTGTGTGTGTGTGTGTGTGTGTGTGTGTGTGTGTGTTATTTGTTATAAATATTATCTTACATTGAAAATTGACAAACCTTACATATAACATTCTGTCCCATTCCCCTTTATCACCAATTGTTTTTAACGTATAACCTCATAATTTATCATGGTATTAGCGAAGGTCATTTACACGTGTAGGCATAACGGCCCACGATGTTACACCGCGCCACCCGATTAATAATTTCACGTTGTAAGCATTTGGCAAAGCCCGACTATACGTGAGGGGCGTGTTAGAGATTGACAAATCTTGCCTATAACATGTAAGGATCTTGGGCCACTCTCCTTATTAGCAATTGATTTTAAGGTGAAATCTCAAACTTTATCATTATTATCAATTTTTTCATCATCCGATAAACCTCCCCACTCCACCACTTTCTTCTTTCTTATAATTTCCAACCTAACCCTAATACCCCCTTTTTTTGAAATCCCGTACACCTACTCTTGTAAAAGTAAACAAATTTTTCACTAAAAACCTAACCAACAATTAAAATTGATATTCTTTTGCCCGTATAAAATGACAATAATACAAAGACTACTAATACCATTACATTACGGTGTAAATGTTCAAGATTTTGGAAGGTTGTCCTTTTAAGAATGAGACCAACACTTGCAAGGTTGTTTTTTGCTTGAACATTAGCACTTCTTCTTCTTCTTCATGACCCACTCTCACACTCGAACCAACTTTTCACTTATTATTTAATACATCATTTTTTTTTCTCCTATTTCACTTTTAATATTCAAAATACCTACTTCATTAACACTATCAAAATCAAGAATCTTATTTCGAATGTTACGGAGAGAGAGTACGCGAATCATGTATTCAAATTAGATGGCTCAAATGGTACGGATTGGGTACTATTTTTTCTTTGATTTATAAAAGGAAAGGCACCATGAGGTTTAAGTAGGGGTGGACATGGTTCGGTTTGGTTCGGTTTGGAAGGAATTTGGAGACCAAACCGCTAGTACTCGGTTTGGAAAAATCCCAAACCAAACCGAACCATAGAAAATTTCAAACCAAACCAAACCAAACCACCTCGGTTTGGTTCGGTTCGATCTCAAACCACGGTTTCATAAATGGTTCAAACCGTGATCCGAACTGCGGTCTAGACCGCTATCCGAGTTTGAGTGGTTCTCTAAAGGTTTTAAGCACATAAACTCGATCAAAGAAGAAGAAAATGAAGAAAATTCAGATCCAGATGGCTTATTTTTCTCTCGTACTTATGAATGGAGATTAAACATGAAAACAGGAGAGGTAAAAGAACGAAATCTCACAGGAACCGAATATTCAATGGATTTTCCAATGATCAATGGGAAATTCACTGGTCTCAAAAATTAATATGGGTACACACAGCTAGTTGATTCAGAGGCAAGCTCTATATCAGGTAGTAATGCCGCTGAATGTAATATTTCTAGTTTATCAAGAGAAAATATATAATCTGCAACCATAGCTTGCTTCACATAGTATTTTTTTTTTCAGGCATGGCTAAATACGGAGGACTAGCGAAGCTACATTTTCAAGAGCCAGACCATAGTTTGTATTTTATCTAGGATTTTGGTTCAAGAATTTCATGGTTCGGTTCTGTGGTTCGGTTTCACGGTTCCAAACCGCGGTTCGATCTCGAATCTGTTCTGGTTGGTTCGGCCTTGCTCGGTTGGGCTTGAGGTTCCAGACTACGAGCTGAACCGAACCACACGGTTTATTAAATTTTCAAACCAAGCTAAACCATTTATAGAAAAAAACCAAATCAAACTGCGTGGTTTGGTTCGATTCGATCTCAAATCGCGATTTGAACCGAACCATGTCCACCCCTAGGTTTAAGAGTCGACACTAGGCAATCTGGAGAGTTGAATAACGGCTATAAACAAGAAAAGGTCATCCCAGCCAGTCCCACCAACCACTGAGTTAACACGGACTATAGCTGTACTTAAATTAAATGTTGAATAAATACAAAAAGTAAGTAAGCTGTAAAGTGGAAACCTTATCCGCACGCTTGCTTGGACTTGACACACTCACTTTCCTTACCGGATTCAGTCCTAGACAACGACCGTCAATTTTAAGGATTTTCTCCTAGCTGGCTGGGACACAAAACGAACCACATTTATAAAACGTGGTCCACGCGGTTTTAGTGGTTAACTTCCACTTGTCTTGTGCAGTTATTAACTGCTAAATCTAATTTTAGTTGGACTGAGTAATGATTTGCATCTCACTTCGTTCCATAACAAATGCTTTAAACGAGATCTTATTTATTCTAAATGTCAATACAATTCACTTATCACATTTATAACAAATGGATATGTCAAAAACTTGTAAAAAATACGTTTTTTTGTAACTTATGAAAAAACGTGTTTTAAAATTACGACCGGTCTCTCTCTCTACTCGCAGCCTCTCTCTCACTAAACGCAAACAGCGGCCTCCGACCCAACAACGACCGTCTTCTCCGATCTCAAATCTCCCTCGCCGGATTTGATTCAAGCCATACGGTGAGTATTCCGATCTCAAATTTAACCCTAGATTCAACCCCCAAAACCGTCTGACGAAGTCTTAGAAGTTAATCGAGCATGGGCTACGAATTCGAAGGATTCAGAGCAGCCATTGGTGATCGAAAAGTGGTTGAAAAACAGAGCAATCAGAATTGTTGGAATAACTATTACACAATAATAGAAAATTGTAGAAAACTAAATAAAACAAAATTACACAAAAGAAAAGATAAGGAAAAAGATTTGTCGAGGAATCCGAGTCGTGTGAAATCACACTCTCCTTAAGACAAATTACGCCCCCTCACCACGTTGTGCTTGAGTTGTTACGGAACGCTTGCCTCCCAGGATGAAACGGAGTAACCGGACGGTGGTTGCACAAGAATACCTCCGGCGAACTGAAGTCGATGCTTGAGCTTTATCACCACAAATGCAATGCAAGGAGGCCAAGGAAATATTTGTTCAATATGCAACAAGAGGAAGAGGAGAGGAATTCTAGAAAAATCTGTGTGTATTTCTCTCTTGTTGTGTTCTTGCCATTATATAATCCAAGTAGATAACAGAAAATTAAACCATGTTTTAATTTTCTTAATTAATACAATTATTTTAACATAATTGCATAATTATTTGGCTCATAAACTCCCTTTGATCAGCTTATATGGCCGTTGAAATTACACATTCATTAATGCCTTTTGAGCCGTTACAAAACATGGTAAAATCATTTTTCCCGTATGCCACCGGAGCCTGTGCGCCCGCCTCGGGAACGCGAGGCGCCCGCCTCAAAGAGGTTCTATGGCCAGCTCCTCTACTGACTTCCATGCGGCCGCCTCGGACAGCTTCAGGCGCCCGCCTCGGAGTCTTGCCAATGGCTCGCACCTTCGGAGTCGAGGCGCCCGCCTCAGTGTGTCCAGGCGCCCGCCTGACCTCCAGAAAATTGGGTCAAGTTTTTGGAAAAAAAAATGTAAAAAGTGGGCTCGCGCGGACAGGCTATTTCGGAGCTACATTCGTGTCCGCAGGACGCACATGAGTTCGGTAGTCCGAAGCCTACTTCGGTCCATGATTTGCACCCCCGCGCACCCGCGCGCGAGAGAGCCTCTATGTACCACAATCTTACTCCCTACCAAAGTGTAGGAGTATTTAAACTTAGCCACTTTTTCATCTTTTTCCAATGTGGGATAACCACATTTTACCCATTCCAACCCATTAACTTTGAGCCTTCATATCTCATTCATTTCTCAACCATTTTGAACAAATGAATATATGATTTCAATGTACTCATGGAGTAGAACACAATCCAACAATTAATTTGTCATTTTAACAAATAACAAATTAAGAAAATAACTCATTATTTCCTTCAAAACACATTTTTTTCCAACAATCCCCACATGAAGGAATAATGCGGAATTGGTGATAAAGCCCGCAGACGAAAACTTGCATACGAAGATGTGGGAATGCCCATTGAATCTTCGCTCGTACAAGCATATTTACTCTACTCGCAAATCGATAGACGCGATGTCCTTGAATCGTTATGCTTTTTGTGTAGCCGATCATATGCTTGACACAAGTATCGTCCTAACATACTTCAATTCTCATAGCTATGTTCAATCATGGCCCCGAACATACGCCCGGTTCTCGCGAGAGGGTCTAAGAACTGAGCCTCACACAATTCTCCTCGAAGCGGCCCCACTTCTCTCTCACATAGGTGATTTCTTAAAGGTAACCCGTATTACCCCGCTCGAATTTTCGACGCGTAAGAATCATTAAAAGCCATAGGCTTATCCTTGTCCTTTCGGGATGTCACTAATAGGAATGGACTTGGGGTAGATTCCCCCACGGTGACGCTACAAGTCTTTTAACGGTTAGGTTGTCCCATTGAATCTAGTTCTTGGGATCTCCAATCATCTAGATTGGGTTTTCCGTCGTGTTTAACTTTTCAGAGGCTTTAGTCCCATTCCCTCGTCGAGCTTTCAACTAACTCTCTATTTAACCCTTTCGTTAATCGGATCCGCTAAATTTTCCTTTGACTTAACATAGTCAATGGATATTGTGCCGATTGAGAGTAGTTGTCTAATGGTATTATGTCTTCGACGAATGTGTCTAGACTTACCATTATACATATGATTGTGTGCCCTTCCAATCGCCGATCGGGCTATCACAATGTATACATATTGATGGCACGGGCTTCGTCCATCTTGGAATATCTTCTATAAATTGGCGTAGCCACTCGGCTTCTTCACCACATTTATCTAACGCTATAAAACTCGGATTCCATCGTGGATCTAGCTATAACCGTTTGTTTAGAAGATTTCCATGATATAGCCGCTCCCGCTAATGTGAATACAAATTCGCTCGTAGACCTTGAGTCTTTTATATCGGATATCCAATTAGCATCGCTATACCCTTCAATTACCGCTGGATGTCTAGTATAGTGTAAAGCATAATCGCGAGTATATCTTAAGTACCTTAGTACTCTCACTATACCATTCCAATGTTCCGCTCCGGATTACTTGTATACCGACTCGCCTTGCTAACCGTGTAAGCAATATCTGGTCTAGTACAACTCATCAAGTACATTAGACTTCCAATGATTCTCGAGTATTCAACTTGAGAAACTGTGTCACCTCTATTCTTTGATAGATGTTGACTCATGTCTATTGGGGTTCTAGCAATAGCTAAGTCATCCTTGCTGAATTTCTCAAGAATTTTATCCACATAATGTGACTGGCTTAAAGCAAGTCCATTTGACATTCTTGAAATTTTCACGCCAAGGATTACGTCGGCTAACCCCATATCTTTCATGTCAAACTTTGAGTTCAACATATCTTTAGTGGACTTTATCATTTTATCACAACTTCCTATGATAAGCATGTCATGTACATAAAGACACAAAATGACGTAGCCATTTCCCGTGTCTCTAACATAGATACATTTGTCACATTCATTTATTTTAAATCCACTTTCCATCATGGCTTGATCAAACTTTTGATGCCATTGTTTTGGTGCTTGTTTCAAGCCATACAATGACTTAACTAACTTGCACACTTTATTTTCTTGCCCGGCGTAAAATCCTTCCTGGTTGCTCCATGTAAATTTCCTCTTCTAAATCCCCATTTAGAAAGGTCGTTTTAACATCCATTTGATGTACTTCAAGATTCCGCAATGCGGCTATTGCAAGTACAATTCTTATGGATGTTATTCTCGTAACTGAGAATATGTATCAAAGTAATCAAGGCCTTCCTTTTGCTTGTAACCTTTAATTACAAGTCTTGCCTTATACTTGTTAATTGTTCCATCCGTCTTCATTTTCCTTTTAAAAATCCACCTATATCCTAGTGGTTTACTTCCTGAGGAAGATCCACTAATTCCCAAGTGTGATTTTTGTAAAATGGAATCAATCTCACTTTTAATGGCCTCTTTCCACAAAGGTCCTTCTAAGAGCTCACGGCCTCTTTATAACTTTGTGGTTCACTTTCAAGCATATAGGTTAGAAAATCCGGGCCAAAAGATTTTTCTACTCCTACCTCGTTTGCTCCGTCGAGGTTCTACCTCCGCTTCATCATTTTCATCATGATGATTTGTTCCTTCGACTTCTTCTTCTTCTATTGAATCATGTCTCCGTTTAGATGAACTTGCATCATCTCTTTTGCACGGAAACACATTCTCAAAGAAAGAAGCATTTCTTGACTCCATTATAGTATTCTTGTGTATATCTTGAATCTTCGATTCATGCACAAGAAACCTATAAGCACTACTATTGTGAGCATACCCAATAAATATGCAATCAATAGTTTTTGGTCCAATTTTCACCTTTTTGGGAGGTGGTATTGAAACCTTTGCAAGACACCCCCACACTCGCATGTATTGGTATGATGGCACTCTTCCATGCCACAATTCATAGGGGCTCTTATTTATTTTCTTTCGGGGCATTTTATTCAACACATAATTTGCCGACAAGACGGCCTCTCCCCACATGTTATCCGGTAATCCCGAACTTATTAACATGGCATTCATCATGTCCTTTAGAGTCCGATTTTTCCTCTCGGCAACTCCATTGGATTGTGGGGTGTATGGTGGTGTTGTAACATGTTTAATCCCATGTTGAGCACAAATACCTTCAAACGGGAATTCATACTCACCACCACGATCACTTCTTATGACCTTTATTTTCCGGTTGAGTTGATTTTCAACTTCATTTTTATAGAGAACAAACTTCTCTATAGCCTCATCTTTACTTTTGAGAAGATACACATAACAATATTTTGTGCTATCATCAACAAAAGTCATAAAGTACTTATTGCCCCCTCGTGTTTGTGTTGACTTGAAGTCACATAAATCCGTATGAACCAACTCAAGTGGTTCATTATTTCTTACAACCGACTGGAACGGAGGTTTTGTAAACTTTGCCTCTACACAAGTTTCACATTTATGTTTGTAGTCTATTTTACATTTTGGTATGCAATTCATGTTAATTAATCTACGTATAGTATCATAGTTAACATGTCCTAGTCTACCATGCCACAAATTGGAAGACTCAAGCAAGTAAACGGAAGAATTATTCTTATTCATCACATTCATCTTAGGCTTGTTAGCCATTGCATTGCTTTTAACAACCATAGCACTAAGCTTAAACATACCATCACAAACATAACCTTTGCCTACAAACATTCCACTTTTAGACAAAGTAACCATATCGGATTCAAACACAACACGAAAGCCATGCTTAATCAAAAGCGATCCGGACACCAGATTTTTCCGGATTTCGGGCACATAGAGCACATTGTTGAGAGTCAACTCTTTCCTGAAGTCAACTTCAGCACCACCTTTCCTTGACCTTTCACATCTGGAGGTGGCGTAATTTCCCATGAACAATTTCTCACCATTTTCAAGGGCTTCAAAACTACTAAACATTTCCTTGTTTGAGCAAACATGCCTAGTAGCACCTGTCAATCCACCACCGATTTGGGTTTGAACCCACCAAATTCACCTCGAAATTACCGCCGCCAAATTCATATCTAAACTTCATTCGAGATGACATCCACCATGTTTGCTTGTTTCTTTGGCTTCCTACACTCGGAAGACTTGTGGCCCACAATGCCACAATTGTAACAAGTTCCACCGAACTTCTTCTTGGAGATTCCTCCCTTTGGTTTCAAACTAGAACCACCCTTTTTGGGACCAAACTTGCCTTTGGCTTTGCCATTTGCCTTGCCATTGGCCTTGGAGCTATCAACATGCTCCACAACATTGGCTTTCGCCACAAGAAGATTATTCAACTTCTTCTCCGCAATCCTATTCTCTTCCTCAATCCGAAGACGAATAGCAAGCGCTTCAACATTCATTTCTTTTCGTTTATGTTTAAGATAATTCTTGAAATCTTTCCAAGCGGGAGGCAACTTTTCAATTATTGCCGCCACTTGAAAGTTTTCACTAATTACCATCCCTTCGGCATGAATTTCATGAATGATTATTTGTAACTCTTCCACTTGACTTTTAACAGTTTTTGAGTCCACCATTTTATAATCAAGAAAACGGCCCACAATGAATTTCTTTGTGCCCGCGTCATCTATCTTATACTTATATTCCAAGGACTCCCATAGTTCCTTTGTAGATTTCTTAACACTATACACATTGTATAGCGTATCCGACAATCCATTAAGGATGTAATTTCTGCAAAGAAACTCGGAATGCTTCCAAGCATCAAGAGCCGAGATGGCTTGCCCATCCGTCTCATTCTCACCCAACTGTGGCGGATCTTCCTTAAGAAATCTCGCCAAGTTCAAGGTAGTCAAATAGAAAAGCATCTTTTGTTGCCACCTTTTAAAGTCTTGGCCAACAAACTTTTCCGGTTTCTCACCATGATGGTTCGAAACAGTTTGGACAACCACCCTTTGAGAGTTGGTTTCCACACGAAGCGCTTCCTCCACACGAGGATTCTCGGAGTTGTTCCCAGCATTGGTTTCCACGTTTGATTGAGTAGCCATCTGAAACAAAACAAACAAGTTTAGTTCACTGTTTTAAATAGTTTTCCTTCCAACTAATTTGTCTTAAGATTGTTGGAATAACTATTACACAATAATAGAAAATTGTAGAAAACTAAATAAAACAAAATTACACAAAAGAAAAGATAAGGAAAAAGATTTGTCGAGGAATCCGAGTCGTGTGAAATCACACTCTCCTTAAGACAAATTACGCCCCCTCACCACGTTGTGCTTGAGTTGTTACGGAACGCTTGCCTCCCAGGATGAAACGGAGTAACCGGACGGTGGTTGCACAAGAATACCTCCGGCGAACTGAAGTCGATGCTTGAGCTTTATCACCACAAATGCAATGCAAGGAGGCCAAGGAAATATTTGTTCAATATGCAACAAGAGGAAGAGGAGAGGAATTCTAGAAAAATCTGTGTGTATTTCTCTCTTGTTGTGTTCTTGCCATTATATAATCCAAGTAGATAAATGTAAAATTAAACCATGTTTTAATTTTCTTAATTAATACAATTATTTTAACATAATTGCATAATTATTTGGCTCATAAACTCCCTTTGATCAGTTATATGGCTGTTGAAATTACACATTCATTAACAGCCTTTTGAGCTGTTACAAAACATGGTAAAATCATTTTTCCCGTACACATCGGAGCCTGTGCGCCCGCCTCGGGAACGCGAGGCGCCCGCCTCAAAGAGGTTCTATGGCCAGCTCCTCTACTGACTTCCATGCGGCCGCCTCGGACAGCTTCAGGCGCCCGCCTCGGAGTCTTGCCAATGGCCTGCACCTTCTGGAGTCGAGGCGCCTGCCTCAGGCAGGTCCAGGTGCCCGCCTCACCTCCAGAAAAACTTTGGAAAAAAAATGTAAAAAGTGGGCTCGCGCGGACAGGCTATTTCGGAGCTACATTCGTGTCCGCAGGACGCGCATGCACATGAGTTCGGTAGTTCGAAGCCTATTTCGGTCCATGATTTGCACCCCCCCCTGCGCACCTGTGCGCGAGAGAGAGCCTCTATGTACCACAATCTTACTCCCTACCAAAGTGTAGGAGTATTTAAACTTAGCCACTTTTTCATCTTTTTCCAATGTGGGATAACCACATTTTACCCATTCCAACCCATTAACTTTGAGCCTTCATATCTCATTCATTTCTCAACCATTTTGAACAAATGAATATATGATTTCAATGTACTCATGGAGTAGAACACAATCCAACAATCAATTTGTCATTTTAACAAATAACAAATTAAGAAAATAACTCATTATTTCCTTCAAAACACACTTTTTTCCAACAAGAATTGCCTTGTTTTTGATTTAGTTTTTAACGAGAACTTGCAGGCGATCGTTGACGGTGCCTAAGAAGATGTCACTGATACGGAGCAATCAACCGACATTAAAAGAGTTGCACTTTCCTGGTTACATCAACATGCTTTCATATTTGAATTTGAATGAGAATCTGAATCAAAATCAAAAACAAGGCAATTCTGATTGGATTTCCTCAATTTCAATGCATTTGTCGCCTTCCTCTTGCTCCAGTTCTTCTACCAAAATCAAGTGCCAGTTGGTGTATAATAGAGTGTCAGTTGGTGTATAATAGAATGTCAGTTAGTGTATAATAAAGTGCCAGTAAGTATGTAATTGAGTGTCAATGCATTTGTCGAGTGTCAGTGAGTGTGTTTTTAACTGCCAGTGCATTTATTTATGAATGACAGTGCTTGTTTTTTTAGAGCCAGCAAAAATTATTACCAATATTTTAGAGTGCCAGTGTATGTGTTTTTGAGTGCCAGTGCATGTGTTTTTAAATGTCAGTGCATGTGTTTTTGAATGCCAGTGCTTGTGTTTTTGAGAACCAGCAAAAATGTTAGTGTAACAAAGTGGCTGTGTTAGTGTAACAGAGTGCCAGTGTGAAGAGTGCCAGTTCATGTATATAAAAGTGCCCGTGTAAAAAATGTCGGCGCGCTAACAAAGTGCCAATCGCGCTTACACCGGCACTTTGTTAAACCGGTATCGACACTTTTCACTGGCACTTTGTTACACATGCACTGGCACTTTGTCACACTGGCACTTTGTTAAACTGGAACTGGCACATACGGGAAAATACAAAACACGTTTTTTCTAAGTGCCAGAAAAAACGCATTTTTTATAAGACCAACTCAATGGATATTTATCAAAAATAACTTTTGAAAAATAGATATTAAAAAAATATTACACAAGTTGAATATTATAAAAAACTATTTTCTTTTTAATTATTAATTTTTTTTTTTACGTTTATCTGTCAAATAACTGACAAATGTATTTATTTTCTTATCATTTATTTCCCCATTTTTTCTTTCACATTTCAATTTTCATACTCCTTTACCTAGTCTATTATCATATTAACAGTTTTTTTCTTAAATTAAATTTCCAAAAAAAAAAAAAAGAAAAATTTTCAAAATAAAAATAAAAATAGAAAGTGTATTCATTTCATTCTATAACAACGTAAACACTTTGTCATTTTTGTCGTCCCATTAATAATACTTTCTTTTTTGTACATGATTTATTAGTCTTAAACTCACTAATGCGCACTTTTTATATTTATAACAATTATTCGTTTACTATTTTCTATCTCATTTTCATTATTCTACACACTTACAACACATATTTTTATAAAATTTCTTCTACATTTCTATTTAAAACAGTAATTAATAAAGTAAGTATATTTTTAATAAAAGTAATTGTTAGTGTTACACCAGTGTTATCATTGGTGTTGTCTCCAGTATTGCTACACCAGTGTTGTCACTTGTGTTGCCATTGTGTTGGCAGTTGAAAATATGGATAGTTACTACATATTATTCATAAATTACAAAGTGATAACTAATTATTATATATCTGCTATTAGTGTGCTTGGTTTATGGTTGAACAGGTCAAGACATGGCTGCTAGGCGTGACTTACGAGAGAGATAAGAAAGTTATACATAAAATCTTTAGTTATGTGTAATTGTGGAGACCAAGTAAGCATTGTTAGGAGGTTATCTACTTAAGAGAGCTGAAGATAAGGCGTACAAGGTTGATATAGCTTGGTGGTATAAATGGTGAAGCATAGGATGACTTAGTCTTCAACAAACAAAGAAGGTGGAGCTAAAAATGAGAAATTTATCTCATGACTGATTTTCTGGCTAGTTTGAGCAGGCTCCAAGTTCTAGGAACCTATAAATAGTGCAAGGATTCGACATCTTCATTAACCCAATTCAGAAGTTGAGATTTGCACAAGATAGAACACGACTCTTCAGTGTTGTCCCATGTGTTGGCAACACACTGTCCAACACCAGTAAGTTATCGTGTATAACTTTCATTCCTAGAGTGTTTCTGAGTCTTAGATAGATTGTTCTTGTAAAGAGTGTGTTGTAGAATAGTTGTTCCACTATACTATTGATTGAAAATTATTAGAAAACTTTTCGACCTTGTAACGAAAGTATATTCATATTAAAAGGTCTTGTCATCCGGGCATCCCTCAAGTTATATATATATATATATATGAACATACCAAAAGTGTCGAGTTGGGCCAAATGGGTAAAGCCCAATCACAGACAGCCTTGACTCTCACATTCTCAATGAAGCTGGCCCAATCAATGCAAGGCCCAAAGCCCATCTCAAGTATCCGTCGACTAAGTCCATGTCCGACCTACCAGGTCCCGACCTAACTTAGTCCGACCTCATGATCCATACTACAACTCGGGTACGAACCATGCTCTACCCGCCAGTCAGGTCGACCATTCCACAAATGGCGACCTCGACCTAACCACCAAGTGTCGACCTAACAGATGTGGACGCACATGGGTCAAATCTTCCCATAACAGCATCCCTATAAATCAGGGACGGTTACAGGCACGTTCTCATGACCATAACCGCCGCTATAATTTCGGAGCTCATGTAGCACCACCAAAAATACAAAGACCACCACCTATAAATACTTCATCACTATCAAACGGTGAAAGGTAACTGCCATTTTGTTATCTGAATTCATTATTCAATACATTCTGTGCTATATACAACCGTTATCTTACTCTCACGCCCGAGCGTCTTCGCCGGAGACACATCCGGCTAGTCGTGGGTTCTGATTTCAGGTCAAGGAGCCAGGTGATTAGTCCTGCCACGTGGAGGATTACTGATAAGCACAATTCTTGCAGCATCAGTTTGGTTCCATTGCCGGGAATCTGTGCTTTAGCTTGACCTCGAAATTTTTCTCAACCTACAACAATGGTGACTTCAGATGGACATGTATCTGAAGCCTCGCTTGGGCACGAGGCTGTGAACAACAACACTAATGCAAACGCTGGAAATCTCAACGTCAATACTGATAACACCAATCTGCCTCCCCCACCAAATCGCCCTCACGGTAGAGCAACGCGCTCTACCAGTGTTGTTGATGGCAGAGGGTTGCCGGACACAAGAAGAGGAAAATGCCATATGGAGGGACAAGGAGTTCCACCTCCTCCAAAACGTCAGTGGACGGGTTAACATTGGAAACGAGGCGGGTCCCTCAACCAATCCCATGAGCAAGAAGGAAATGATGTTGGAACGAGCCCGGATTACGGCTGATTTGATAGCTATGGAGGAAGCGAACGGGCGACATACGTTCAGAAAGAGTGGCTCCCTCTCAAGTCTCCAACAGGCAGCAGGCCAGGAGTGCTAGGCCTAATGAGGGTGTGGGTCAAAATGCTGATCAAAGGATCGTAGTCCGACCTCAATCACCTATCCATGTGTCGAGTAATGACTTAAGGGCTAGCCTCACCAGGAATAGGGAGCAGGAGGCTCAATCAGATTTGAGAACGCATTTAGAGGCCAATAGAAGCCGACGTGGTTCCCCTGCCCGGACACAAAGATCAGGATCCCATAGGGACAAGAATGGGCGCAGGTCGCCTATAAGAGACGAGAGGCGCAGGTCGCCACTCGGGGGTAATAGGCGAAGGTCGCCTACCAGAGATGATAGGCGCAGGTGTAAGTACCCAAATCTGGCTCATGCCTTCCGGTTAAATTTCCCGGCAATTTCGGTAAGTTTTTCGATAATTCCCCGGACCTTCCTAGTGTTCCGGAAATATTCCGGAACAATCCCAAATTAATTAAAGGCTGAAGAAGAGCCTTCCTAATTAAGAAACACATTTTTCTTAATTAGGAAGAAGTTTCTAGAATTTGCCACCTTGCATGGTTCTAGAAATGCTGAGTCACAATGGATAATGCCGCACGACTGCATTAGCTCGCGGTCCCTAGCCGCACGGCTTCATTAGCCTTATCCAGACTGCCTATAAATAGAGCCCTCCTCTACCCATTTTACACACACAATTTTCAACAACACCACACATAATACGTGAAGAATACTCTCAAGAGTACATTGAAGATCCAAGAAGGTGAAAAAGAAGGCCAAGAAGCTACCTCCCTCCTCCTTGAAGATCCAAGATCAACCTCTCCTCCTAGCTCCATCCAAAGAAGAAGGAAGCCATTGGTAACCTCGCACGCCCTAACCTCGCATCCTAATTGCTTTATAAATTGCTCATTGCATTGCCTTTATATTGCTTGGGACTTGGTAGATTAAAGATCACATCTTTATATTCCCCCTTCCCCTTTTGCATGCATTAGACATCATTTGTCATAAAAATGTAGTCTTTCCCCATAAAGGTGCATCCTTTGCACCTAAAACCCCCATTTTCCAATAAAAATGTCATCTTTATGCATCCTTTGCATATAAAAATCAAGTCTTTTCAATCAAAATGCATCCTTTGCATTCAAAATCCCTTTTCCAAGCATCATTTGCTTTAAAGATCATGTCTTTACCATAAACTAGCATCATATGCTTTTCAAAATGCAATCTTTATGCATCATTTGCATAATGAATGCCAAGTTCTTCATAAAAATGCATCATTTGCATAAAAATCATATCTTTATGCATCATTTGCAATAAAGATCATTTCTTTGAATCAAGTGCATCATTTGCAATCCAAAAATGTCATCTTTTCATTAAAGTGTCATTTTTACATACATTTCCCCCATTCCCCCATTAGCAACCTAGGAACGGACCGGTGTAAAAGATCCTATCTTTACATCGTTCCTTGCATAAAGGTTTCATAATCTCTTTAGAAAGGGACACCTTCGAACCCTATATCTCCGATTATCACTTAAGATGAGTATGAAGCATCTATACGAGCTCGACCATCTTAAAGTGTAGGATTGATGGGATAAGGACCCTCCTTTTCTAAAGAACCTCATCTTTGACTACAAAGAGAGTCATTCTCTCGATCACGCAAGTCCCAAGGTCCAAAAAATGCGATGATCACAAGTCCAAGATGAGGGCGGGATCATAATCCCGAATACATAAAATCCAAGAAATCCCGAGCGACAACCAACAAATGGTTTGTACATCCGGAAGACGACTTGGGACATTCCCTCCTTATCATCAAACACATGCACACAAGAAAGCACGCAAGCAAGCATGATTAATGGGATCTTGGGAGACTTGCTCCGGCAAGGCACCTTGGGTGAACGACGATCCGTTCTTCCCAAGGGGTAACTTAACCTCCGAACCCATAAAACCTTTTTTTCAAAGTTTTGAGGTAATCAAAATGGCGTGGCGACTCCGTTTTTCAAATTAAATCGGATGTCTTCAAACTCGCGTGAATCCAACAAACACAAAAATTTGGGCACACATTCACAGTTTGGCGACTCCGCTGGGGAATATCCCAAAGGAGAAAAGCTTTTATTTTCAAAACAAAAATTGATACTCGGTATATAGGTGGAAACCACTTACCCTTCCTGTACACTCCCTGACGTGGGAGTTGGGATAACCGGTGGTTTAACAATCCCACGTACCGGTATCACTTTTTCGAAAAAAATAGAAAGAAAGCTTTTCCCTTTGAGCGGGTTAGACTCCCGTCGTCGATTTCATTAATCATGCTTGCTTTCTTTACCATGCATTGCATCATTTGCATCTTGGAATTTGTGCATACTTTGAACGGGAAACAACCCGAAAAAAAATAGCAAAAGGAGTGGAACCTGGAAAATTGATCCATGCAGTCCTACGGCTCAATCCTCCCTGGATTCGGCCGGGCGACCTCGGTGGCAATTCCACCAGGAAAAATCATGGTTAATCTGGCGGTCCTAGCGGCTTGGGGCTACTCGGCTCCATGGCTGGGGCTCCCAGAAAATTTACGTGGTTATGTGTTGCATTTTCCCCGTCCCAAAAATCATTCCTTTAAAACACATTTCTGAAAATCTCCGTTTTAACTAAAAAAGGAACATTTTTAGGAGACCGCACACTACGCGCACCTGATATATCCTGTACACTTTTGCACGCACGTCCTTCAAACCCGAGGTGGTTCATTGCGATCACGGACAGCCTTACGATGCTCCCGGGCGCGCACGGAATCATCCCAACCTCCCCATGGCAGCCAGTGTCGACCAATGCACAGTCCGTGTCACACGTTTCAAAAAACCGTGACTTTTTGGTTGGTTTTTGGTCTAGTCCGTGTCATATAGCCCAATTGCATACCCTCGTAAAGTTCAAGCCTTAGTTCATAACGGAAGAAGAACTCTGCCAAAATTTCGACAAGGAAAAATTTGGCGAGATCTCTACTCCGACATTGACTATTGACCTTGACCTGCACGGAATGTGTAAGAGTCAAGACCGAGTCTTTGCCAACAAATCAAAAGATCTTTCGCTCAAGCGAAGCTCTGCTAAAATTCCGACAAGGAAAAATTGGCAAGATCTTGACCCGGCATTGACTTCGATTCTAACTCACGCCCGGCGTATGCAACGAAGTTCAATGTGACACTGTGTCATCCGGCTTTTGCCGCCCGACCCATGCCTATTATCTTCTCGGACATTACCGAAAGTCAAAACGTCATTCGCTCAAGCGAAATTCTGCCAAAATCCTATCAAGGCAGAAAGACGAGACTTTCCCGATATTGCCTTGACTATAATCCGCATCGCTCGTGCGTTGAAAGTTCCTATGACCCGCTAGACCCGTTAGGAGCATTCTTTACTCTCGGTCGGTGGGATCCGCGTGCCCTATAGGACCCTCGCCGGCTGTCCACCTGGGAGGTCGAAATACGGGTGGAATACGAGGGGCTTATAGGCGTAGTGACGGAACCCACCTGATCCGGGATCTAGAGTAGTTACGAAAAAGAAGGGCAAATCCCCTTTTCCAACCAAATAGATATTAATAAAAGACAACATTTTAAGTAAACTGGAAGATTCTAATTTGCATATTGCACAGGCCTTGACTAAACACCTACCCCGAGTCTAAACCTTTCCTATCCCTTTCCCTTGGCGAGAAAGAAGTGGGTGAGAACACCGGGTCGAGCGACTTGTTAGCGCGAGAATTCTCGAGCAGGTTCGCGAGAATCCTCGGTTTGGTCGATCCAGAGAGTCGAGAATGTCCGATTCGACGGAGAACGGCTGGTTTGGGTAACCGGGTGACTAGGGAAGCGAGCTAGCCTATAGCCAATCCCCTCCTCCATCCACATATAATCCTTTGCAAAGGCTGTCCCTTTTCGAGTCTTCCCCAACATCCAGGCCGTCGGGTCCCGACACCCTCACGGCCTTTGCATCCCAGGTGGGACTCTTTCCCTCCTTTCGGCCTAATCCAAATCCCTTTACTTTGGAATCCCAGTACCACCACGACCTCTCTAATTTCGTCAACGCCTTGTGAATTTGCCTATCTCTCGAGGCAGTGGTAGTGAAGAATCGGTCGGAAACGAGAATAGGAATGGATGGATTTACGGTGATGATGACGGTTCGGTAGAAGGAATGGACTTGGAGTCGGCGAAGTGAAACCCAAAGGGCAAGATGAGGTAGAAAACCACCGACCCGGAATAGGAGATGAAATCACTTCAAAGTGTATTTGCGGCTGTGTGAAGGCTCGGAAAAGGAAAAGATGCTAGCTTAGATGAGGGCGTATATGAGTCCTACATCCTAGAGTTCAATACTCCTTACAAAGACTTGGTCGGTGAATGGAGGGATTTAATTGAAGCCCTAGCTGAAAGAGGAAAATGGGCTCCACCCGCCGATCTGGAAAACGTAAGCATTGCGGAAGCCAAACTCTCATTAGGGAGAGTAGACTCTGTTACGGTGTTAGTAGTCACTCCACGAGACCTTGTCAGAAGAAGAGTGTATGGATGCCCTGGAAAGAGTCTTAAGTCTCGAGGCGACCCAGTCCCCTTTATGTCTGTGACGACAACGATGTTTTCTTGGTAATTCCCAAGTCAGAGGAGGAGTCCAAGATACCTCTTATATGGCGTCAAGTATCCCGACACTGCTTTTGCCCTCATTGGTCATCGAGTCAAGACGAAAGTTCCCGCGAGAGTTACTACGGTGATGCGATGAAGACACGGTCGAAGTGCCGGAAGGAACAGTAGAAGAGTGGTTAGCCCAGAAGCCAAAAAGCCCAGAAAACCTTCCCGACAGTGAAGAACAGAAACCCGCCATGAGGTTTGACCCCGCAGAAATCCTTATTGATGATGGAATTTCTCACTTCAGAAAATGTTTGGATAATGTCAAAGATGCCGTCAGAAGGCTGACCCCTAGAGAAAGAAGGGACATGCTCGACAGTGATGAGGAATGTGATCCCACTCTGTTGAAAAAATTGTTGGACCTGGATGAGAAAGCCAGTTGCCAGGCTCCAAACCCTGAAGGTGATAACTCCTGTTGCATGTTGACTTTGAAAAGTTTGAATGAGACTGTGAAGGCTCTAAACGGAAAAGGTAAAGCTGAAACCAGCCAACTGCTAAGCCAATCAGAGAGTCGAGAACCACGAGAAGGTCGAAAGCCGTTAACTTGGGATCGGATTCGAGAAGCGGCCTACGCCTCCGGTAGTGCCATTAATCAGTTAATAGCGAAATTGGCCATACGCCGGCAGAGCCCGCCTCGACTTTGAAAGAGCTAACGAGAATCCTCCAATTAGGAATAATGACTCGGGAAAATCTAATGTTTATGTGATGACTCGATGCAGACGAGATGAGTATTGGCGGCCTAAGGGTGACAAAAGGAATGCCGTCTCGGAGCCAAAGACGGATAAGAGGCCTTATAAGCCGGAAGTAGAGAAGCCGGACTACGACAAAGAGGACCCGGTGTTGACTCGGTTGAAGTGTACCCAAGCCAATATCTCCTTGTGGTCCCTGTTAACCTCTTCATACCCTCATAAGTGAAGCTGGAAGAAAGTTTGGCCAAGACCATGGTGCCCATAGATGTCACCCCGGATGAGGTCGTCCAAATGATTGGAAGTATCCACTACGGAAACATCATTACCTTCACTGACTTGGACACACTTGCCAAAGTATGGGGCTAGTCATAACGAACCTCTTTACATCACAGTCCGGTTAGAAGAGCGTCGATTGCCACGGGTATTAGTCGATGGAGGGTCTGCAATGAATGTCTTGCCCGCCAAGATGATGGACTTATTGGACCTGAAACCAACAGATTTGAAGCCTTCTAGTCGAGACTATTAAGGCTTATGACTCCACGGCACGATCGGTTTGGGGATTGCTACTCTCAAGCTATGGTTCGGAAAAAGGTCATGGACGTTGATTTTCAAGTGATTGATATTCCGATTTCATTTCTTGCTCTCACTGGGACGGCCCTGGATCCACCGGATAAATGGGGTAGCCTCTACTTTGCACCAGTGCGTCAAATTTCGGTCAAATGATGGTACTATCACCACCATTTATGGAGACGATGTCACGGTAGAAGGAACCGGCACTTGGAGACATCCCGATATTGGAAATCAAACATGATGACGAAGGGTTGGCATTGACGGGATTCTCTGTAGCTCCTTCCAAGCACAAGTGTGTTGCAGCGACCTCACTACTACTTCCGATAAAATCCCTCCTGCCATGAGAATGATGAGAAAAATGGGTTATCTTCCGGGACTTGGATTGGGTAGAAGACTTCGGGGTCGCAATACCATCATCGATGTAAAGGAACGAGAATACCGAGATACGGCTTGGGGTACAAACCGAATGGCGAGAAAAGCTAAAGGGGCCCGGCTTCATCCCTACGGTTTATCCACGACCCATTATTTTACAAAAGGCGAGACACAATACGATAAAAATGATCACCGGATCTCCTTGCGAGAAAACCCTTACGGAGAATCTTGAGAAAGTAAGGGAAAGCCGGCCAATCTGTTCGAAGAATGTTCCTTGACTTGCCGGACATTCCTGGGGCTACCACTACCATTCGAAGCAGTATGTCTTGAAAGGAAACTCGGACGGCGTCGAAGAGTCGGCATCCGGGGTAATGGACTTCTCGGCTTTCGAGTTAGCTCTTAGAAGATCGGCCCGGATAGAAGGCGCCAATAGTGAAGACGGTGAGTGGGGCTTGCTACGGTTGTTTGATGAAGAAGCACGAGATCCCGAGATTTGATCGACTTCGGCTCGAGATGATGAGATAGTTGCCGTAATTGGAGACGGTGGTGAAAATCCTTTTGATCCCCGCACTTTGGTAACTAAGACGAAATGCCATTGAAGAATTGGGAGACGTTCTCGGGGCCGATAGCAGGCCGACGGCAAATGATAGCGGAGCTTGGATTGGTACCTCGTCCTTCTCGGCCCGGTTGTGTCAAACACCTGTTGTACATTCGGTCAGTCGGGAATCTTTGAATTCCAGTCCTCGAGTCATCCGAAGGCCTCACGCTGAGGACTATCAAATATGTAATCGATGTCATCTTTCCCCTTATTTTGAATGAAATGACAGATCTTTACGAGTATCCTCTTATTGCCAACTTAACAAATGATAAATTAACTCAAAACTCAACAACAGTTAATAATGAATCATTTGAACAAGATGCAAACACACTAAATGAACAATACATTAAAGAAATCTTTAAGCGGGTTTTAGAAAAAGAGGAAAACCGGGCCCAGTTTGCCGAGGAGGTTTTGACAAGTGTGAACTTGGGTACTGTCGAGGAACCTAAAGAGACACGAGATCGGAAACTTCTTCCAGGGGTTGAACGGGACGGGCGATCGATCTGCTCGGGGAATACGTCGACGTGTTTGCATGGTCATACGAGGATATGCCGGGGCTAGGACAGGTTCGATAGTAGAGCACGAAATCCCTCTAGCACCGAGATGCTAAGCCGGTAAAACGAGAAAATGAGGAAGATCAAGCGAGAATGGTCTCTACGAGTCAAAGAAGAAATTGAGAAGCTACGCGGGTAGGATTCATTAGAGTCATCGAATATTCGACATGGTTATCCAATATTGTGGCCGTCACTTTGAGCCCGATGGGAAGGTGCGGCTGCTGTGTGGATTTCGAGATCTGAACAAGGCCGGCCCAAGGACGATTACCCTTTGCCAAACATAGACATCTGGTGGACTCCACGCCAACTACGAAGTCAAATCCTTCGTTGATGGCTTTGCGAGATACAACCGAGATCAAGATGGCCGAGGAAGACCAAGAAAAGACGGCCTTCACCACGCCGTGGGGAACTTGCTGTTATACGGTGATGCCATTTGGGCTTAAGAACGCCGGGGCTACTTACCAGGCGGCGACCGCGCTTTTTCATGACATGATCCACAAGGAGATTGAGGTCTACGTAGACGACATGATAATCCACTCCAAAGGCGAGGACGGGCGGCACTTTGTTGACTGCGGAAGTTCTTTGAGAGGCTGAGACAACATTCCATGAGACTAAACCTGCTAAATGCACCTTCGGAGTGACAAGGGAAAAGTGCTTGGGTATATGGTCACGGAGCGAGGTATCGAAGTTGACCCCCAAAAGATCAAAGCCATTATGGATATGAGGCCACCTCGGACCCGGACGAAGTCAAGAGCTTTATGGGAAAAGCTGCGGTACATTAGTCGTTTCGTCAATCAGTTGACCACTATGTGCGAGCCCATCTTCAAGCTCATGAAGAAGAACGTAGACACGAGAATGGATCGAAGAATGCCGGGATGCTTTTGACCGGATCAAGGCATACTTGGTACATCCTCCGGTCTTACGCCCCCACATAGACGAAACCTCTTACGCTCTATCTCACTTTGTCCTTGATACGGCGGTTGGGGCTATGCTTGCCCGGGAGAAGAAAGACTCTCGGATAGAAAATGCCATTTACTTTGTCGGTAGGAAGGCTGCGGGGAAGTGAGCTCAATTACTCGGCATGTGAAAAGACACTGTGCGGGGTAGTGCAGGTAGTCGGCAAGTTGAAGCATTATATACGAAGCCCGCCTGTGAATTTGGTCTCAAGAATGGACCCCATCAAATACATCTTTGATAAGCCTTCCCTCTCGATGCGTCTAGAAAAGTGGTCCTTCTTCTTAGCGAGTACGACATCAACTATGTGACCGAGAAAGGCCATCGAGGTCAAGCGTTGTCGAGACCACCTGGCAAACTTTCCCGATAATGAAGACGAGAGGGCACGAACCCCAATTCCCGAGATGAAGGGATCTTTGTAGTCGAGCACAGAAAACCGATGGCAATTGTTCTTTGACGGAGCCGCTAACAAAGAGGAAACGGTATCGGGATGCTGCTTGAGTCGATCCAAAAGATAAGTATACACCCATAGCCCTCAAGTTGAACTTCCTGCCACGAACAATGTTCTTGAGTATGAAAGCACCGCATTCTTTGGTTTGGAAGCCGCCTTAGAAAGGAATGTCAAGGAGCTAGAAGTTTACGGAGACTCGGCCACGATCATCAACCGGGTTTCCAACAAGTGGAAGGCTGTGGACCACTAACACTGCAGCGGTATCATGCCCGTATGGAGGAGTTGGTGGACGGTTCGAGAAGTGACCTTCCACTACTTGCCAAGGGAAAAGAAGCAGTTCGCGAGATGCCCTAGCTACTCTAGCCTCATTGGTAGAGATCCCAGGGAAAAGCCATAAAACCCTTCCGAGTGGGTAGAAGAGAAGCTGACCTTACATTTGTGAAGTAGACACAGGACCCGAGCCTATAAAGGAACCACGGTACAATCAAATTTACCGGTTCCTCAAAGATGGAGAGTCGGCTTTCGGAGACAAAGAAGGTAGACCAAAAGAAGGTGTCGAGCCAAGAGCTTGCAAGCCACGAAAAGGTTGGCCTCCCATTATGTCATTCTAGGAGGCAACCTATACAAGAAGCGATACCAAGGACCACTCCTCTTGTGCGTCACTCAAGAAAAGGCCAAAGAATTGATGGTGAAGTCCACAATGGTCCACTGCGGTCCTCATATGAATGCGAGCCACGATGCAAGTGATCCTCGGAATGGGTTACTCTTGGATTTCCATGGAAACAGGTGTGTCCGGCACGTCAGGAGCATGCGACAAGTGCCGGCGGTTTGCCAACCTCAACCATCTCCCGCCTCATGACACATCTTGCATGACGACTCCTTGGCCGTTTGCAACTTGGGGTATTGACGTGATAGGGAAAATAGCCCCGACGAAGCAATGGACATGAATTTGTGCTAGTAGCCATCGACTACTTCACCAAGTGGGTAGAGGCCAAGTCTTACAAGGTCCTCACTTCGAGAAAAGTGGCCCAATTCATCAAAGAAAACATAATGTGCGGATATGGGGTGCCCAGCGAGATCATTTCCGATAATGGGTCGCACTTTGAAGGGCTGCGATAGGTTCTTTGTCGAGAATTCAGAATCACTCGCCACAAGTCGTCTCCGTACGGACCTCGAGACTAATGGAGCCGTGGAAGGCTGCTAATAAGACGCTCGAACGGATCATCAGGAAAATGGCCATCCGTGGTCGTGATTGGCCCGAAAAGCTGCACTTGGCACTCACGGGGCTACGGAACGTCTGTCGAAACGGCTACATGAGAAACTCCTTTTGCCTTAACCTACGGGATGGAAGCGGTGTTACCGGTGGAGTTGGAAATCCCGTCATTAAGGGTCCTCCTGGAAAACGGTGTCAATGAAGTAGAATGGTTGCGCGGCCGGCATGATGAGTTAGCCACCTTGACGAGAGAAGGCTAAAAGCCATGGAACACACCCGAGCCTACCGAGGCGGATGGCGGAGCGTTTGATAAAAGGTCAAGGCCGGAGACATCAAAGAGGGTGACTTAGTTTTGAAAGTGAAGCCCCTACCGAGACAACCCCACAGGAAAATGGGAACCCGTTTGGATCGGCCCTTATGTGGTGAGAAGATACTATCGGGAGGAGCCATGAAGCTTGCGGACACAGACGGCAATCCCTTTGTCCACCCGGTCAGCGGTGATAAGCTCAAAAGATACTATGTCTAAAAAAAAAAAAAAAAAAAAAAAAAGAGTGCAAAAAGAGTAATACCCGGCTAATTTGAAAACCCCAAAAAGGGCGGTCTAGGCAAAAGACAGGGTTGCACATAAAAAAAAAGAAAAAATCTTAGTGCAAAAAGAGTAATGCCCGGCTAGGCTGAAAACCCCAAAAAGGGCGGTCTAGGCAAAAGACAGGGCTGCACATGAAAAAAAATTAGTTCACCAGAATGAACTACGAAGACCTGAGCCCCTTAGTCTTTCTTGTAAAAGAGGAACGTAGGCAACCATATATGGTTCGGTCTAAAAAATAAAAAGGACAACCAAGCTTCCATGAAGTGCGTCCTAAATAATAAAGGGTATTTCAATTTTCATAAAACGGGTCCCAATAAATAAGACATTTGAATTTCCATGAAATGTGTCTCGACTAATTTTTAAGATAATATTTCTTGTTCATTGCAAGTTAAAAAACTTCTTGATGAGTTCAAGCACGGTCTACCTCTTGACTCTGCTAACCTGCTACAAAGATCTAAAATACAATAAAATGCCTAAATAAACTAATGTGTTTGCAAAATGGCAATAAGAGGATCCTAAGGAAAGATTTGTCAGTCGTCATTCGCTGAGTCTTCTTTGGTCTTTTTCCCTTTTCCTCGGCCCCGTCGAGTCTTCTTCCTCTTTTTATCTATGATGTCGGTATCCCTCATCCCGACCTCCGGTATCCTCACTGGAGCCTCTACCAAACCCGTGTCAATAAGTGCCCTCTCTACACGAGCACGAGTCCGCACTTCCTCCCTCTGAGCCTCAGTCAAAGGAGCGACCTCGGACAACCTCTTGTACCGAGCCTCCATGTCTTTGACCAAGTCACCTGACTGGTTATGGCGACTCGCCTTAGCCTCAGTCTCCCTCAGAGTCCTACTCGAGTCGCAGTCAGCCCCCAATAAAGCCTGACGTCTCTCCTCCAAGATGACCTGAGTCGCTCCCATCTCCCTCTCGTACCAGTCCAAGTAGACAGTGGTCAAGATGGTGCTCTTCCTGCTCCTGAAGATAGCCCTGGGTGGGAAAGCAGCATATGTCCAAGCCCTCGAGAAGAAAGAGAAGGCTGGTGGATCCTCATATCCGATGACACCACCTCCATGGTCCGGATGTCCTCCCGATCACTCAATGGCTCTGTAAAGCCCCAAGCTGCTGGATACTAAGCGGGGTATGTAGAAGGATGACCGGCGAGAATCACGGAACCCTCGCGGCATAGGACTCTGAAATATCCTCCTGATGCCGCAACCTCCAATGAGGTATCCACCAATGGATGTCAGAAGTGGATAGCCTAGCCATCGTCGGCTCCCGGCTACTGCGGGTCCTGTTGCCTCGGTGCACCTCTCCGAGAAATCACCCAAGGGCACCGAGTCGGCAAAGCCCACAGCAAAGCCCCGAGCCTCTCTGCTGACCGCCATAAGGTCGGCCTGGGACTCCCGGATCTCATGAAATGGTCTCCCAGAGCCATCCTGTCAATCCCATGAAGTGTCTCTCCCAAAACCGGCGGGACAATATCCTTCCCAGCCTTGCGAGTCTCTAACCATGTCCAAGAGACCACTATGACAGATCCCCACGGACTCGGCGGTGAACAAAGCGAGAGAATACGCAAAGGATAAATGCGTCCATAGCCACCGTGGTCGCAGCCATATCTGGAGACCCAGGCACTGCCGGGATATCGAAAGGTCAATCTGTCAGGGGCTACCATCATCCTCTCGGCCTCCCCCAAAGGAATCTGCGAGAAAAGATGCAAGCTTTACCGCCACCGGCACGTCTCCGATTAGCGGAATAGATATAGCCTCCAATTTCGGGACCCCCAATCAAGGCTCGGAAGTCTTCATGCGTCGGGACAATCTCGTTATAAGAAAAGCGATAAACATGTCTCCGGACGTCCCAGGAACTTTCTTTGCGGCTCTCAAAAGGTCCCAATCGGGCGGGAGATCCCTCAAATGCCATAAAGACTTGATCTTGAAGGAAGAATCAAGCAGCCCCCTATGAGATTGGAAGTTGTGTCTCACCCAAGATTGAAGATCGGACAGAAAACGGTCTCGCTTCCCCCTTTGCAATCTGACGGGCTTCTCCATCGCAAAATGATCAAAGGTGGTGCTTTTAGGTCCAAAATGTGCTCTGGGAACAATTGGGACAAGTCTAAGTTGAAAATGAAATGAAATGGCCAAGCCTTGCTTTTATTCAGAAAATAACCGGTTCGAGACAGGCGCGAGCCGCACGGCCTCATTTGCTCCAGGGACCTGTCCGCACGGCTACATTAGCCATCTGCAGAAAAAAATTCTGCAGCAACCAAGTTGCTGCCCAAGGGAGTTTTCACCCCACTTTTTCAACCAAAACCTGTACAAAAACATATCCAGAAGCCATTCAAGCATTTATACACCATTATAAATCATTTTGGCCCAATTCCAAGCAAAAAACCGCCCCAAGGCTCAGATAATATGCAAATTAAAAAAGCATGAATTGGAAAAGTAAATAAAGCATAAATACAATGTCTTCGCCCCATCGGCGCCCAAATAAAGCAAAAAATAAACAAAGTGTGCATCAAATCGTGTTCATTGTTTGTTTTGTTCCAACTCTATTCTAGAGACCTCCTAGGCCTCCGATTCTTCCTCCTCCTCATCACTGCTCAGCTCATAAATGCTAGCCTCCCTCATCAGGTCCTCCTGGTCGCTCACGTCAGACAAATAGACATTATCGTGCCCGTACTCGGCCAGTTTGCTCCCGAGAATGTCGGCGTTGGGTCCCCGCCCGAGGCATGGCCTTTGGAAGAGTACTCCGAGGCCGATGAGGTAGGCTGTGCCCCAGACATGCCGTCTCTTGCACCGGGCTCCTGTGCATCCGCTTTGCCTTTGAAGCGCGAGCCGGCTTCCTCGAAGGGACCGACACATGTCCTTCCGGCCCCTATTACTGCTTTGATCGGCCTATCATAAGTACGAGTGGAACACGAGAAAAAGAAGAGAAAAATCTCGAAAAATCTCGAGAAAATCTCAAATTTGCAAAAAAGCAAAGAAAGGCGAAAAGGGAAAGACCACTAAAGTATACTTACAGTCTTTGTCGGGCGGCAAGGTGTCTTGGGGCTCCCTAGCGTCGAGGAGACGGGTATCCTCAATCTCCTCGGTACTCCATGGACCACGTAGGACGGATGCGCGGGAGGGATCGGCGGGTCGGTAGGCTCATCCTCCCCGTATCCACGAGTGACCGCCGGCTTCACTAGCACGTGGCGTCCTCGATCATTGCTCCACAAACATAGCGTAGGGGGTGTCCATGTTAAAGTACTCCTCTGCGGCTATACCTCCTTGTATCTCTCAATCTCATCTGGCGCCCAATCCACAGGCTGTAGCATCCGTCTTTGGAGGATCGTGGGGAGTAATGGCGTCCAATGGAGGGACATGGCCATGCGCCTCGAGAAAGCGGTCCCCCAATATATGACATCACATGTCGGCCCGGTGAGCCATCTCCTCTGCCTCGTCGCCTCGATGGCCTCTCCCGGCAAAATCTCAGGATACACGCCCCAAGGGTAGAAGTCCGCTCCGTCGTGCCCATCCACATGTTGATGACCGGCCTCACCATTTTGTAGTCGAAAGTGGTCCGGGTCTTCCCCGTGAATTTATCCCTCGCATCTCCCCTCCAGCGAACCATAGCAGGGAAAATGGTGATATCACTCTGTTGGTTCCAAGGGAAGAACCCGATCACCTCACAAAACCAGGCCTGCATGTTCAAAACATCAAAAAGGTCATTCTCTCTCTCATAAAAGTCTTAAGACGAGAAAAGAAAAGAAAAGAAAGAGAGACTACCTCGAGGGCAAATGAGAAGCGATCCATCGAAGCTGGCCTTGTTCAGTGTACATGTCCAAGGAGAAATACAACTCAGCTAATCCGGCCTCTCCCCGAGGCCGTCCCTATCCCATCCACATCAATCAAGAGAGTCGAGGAGGCAAGTCATGGCCGGTGTCCCAGAATTAGCAAAAATAGTGGCGACGGCGCATCAACCACACGAAAGCTCTAGCCGGTGGTGGGCGGTCACATCATTAGCGGCAAAGTTCGCATGCGATTACGGGCGCCACCTCGACGTTCCACGTCTCCATACCCGGCCCTTGGGAATCAACTCAAACCAACCAAATTACGAAATTCCTCGGCGTAATGTGGTCTCTCCAAGTCACGGGCCTCCCGGTGAGCGTAGGCCGGTGATAGCCGTGAAATCGGCGAGGAGTCAGCTGTCGGCTCTCCCCGGCTCGGATGGAAGCTATGGGTGCTATCCACCGAGAACTCGAGAAAGGGCTGGATCAAGCCCTTGCTCTTAGAGGTGATATGAACACCCCTGCCGATAGCCTCGACGAATGAATCCAGGCCGGTAGCCCTCACCAAACCCTTGGGGTTCACCCCATTCTTCTCGAAATCCGGCATCCTCTGCCAAAGCTTGACTGCAATCTCTGATGGTCCTCTAGACTTGTTCTCCTGTAGACAAGCACAAAAAGAAGTGTGTCAACCACTCATCGTTTTCAAAAGCATGCATATATTCACAAAAGTGCACATATTTTTCAAAAGAAAAGCATTCACAAAAGTTTTTCTAGCATCATTTGCATCAAAAAAACGTCTTTCATCACTTGAAACACGTCTTGTCAAGTCCCATTGCTTTCCTAAAGCACAAAATCACAATTTTTACAATTCTTTGCACATAAGCATTATTCTTTCAAAAATGGCATGCATGAATCCTTTTCATCTTCCAAAATCTTGTTTCTCATTGATAATCAAAATTTTGACCTAGTTCTAGCACAAGCAAGAACTCCGTCTCACTTTAGACAATTTTTTCATTCTTACTTTATTTGCGAGAAAAAAGTGGGTCATTCCCATTATTTTTGTCAAACAAATTGCACATTGCATGTTCTTAGCCTCATAGGTTATTCATCATCAATATCTCAAAATCATTCAAAAATCCTAGGAAAATCCTAGAAAATTCCTAAATTCGGGTCAAGCCCTAAATCAATGAAAATTCAATCAAAATCGACGGAATTGAGCCAAATAAGAATGCTTACCCCATCCGGACGCGGGTTCGTCGATTTGTGCTCTCTTCTCCCCGGGTAAAACTCCGACGGAGGCGTAAGAAAGTCATACTTTCTTTTCGTTCGCACGAGCTCCTTTCTCCTCCTTCTCGCAGCCGCGGAGATATTTCTTCTTGCTTGCCTTGGTATAGGATTGCCCTCCGGATCCATCTCAAATCAAAGGAAAGCAAGGGATTTGAAGAAATTCGAAATTTCTCTTCTTCCTCTCTCTCTCTCTCTCTGCGTTCTTGGGCGGCAACACAATGCCAATGGACCGTTCAAATCTGATTTTAAATAATCTGGAAAAAATAGATCTCTAGCCGTACGGCTTCTTTTTCTCCATCTCATGCCGGGCGGCCTCATTCGCTCTGAGCAGAAAATTACAATCCACCTTTGGACCTTCCACTTGGGCATGCAATTTCCGTTATCTTTTAACTAAGATAACCTCTTTTTCAGAAGACATCCTTTATCTCTTAAGCAATTAAGCTTTCTTCCCAGTCGCCTCCGTTAATTCCGTTATAACGGGATAATGCTAGGTGACAACCTCCGAATTGTCAAAACTCTAAACTGAGCTTACCTCTATTCCGGATAGCGACGTATGCTAAGTTCTCTTAACTTAAGCTACCTCTATCCCGAATAGTGACATATGCTCAAGTTCCTCTAAACTTAAGCTACCTCTATCCCGAATAGTGACGTATGCTCAAGTTCCTCTAAACTTAAGCTACCTCTATCCCGGATAGTGACGTATGCTCGAGTTCTTTTTAACTTAAGATACCTCTATCCCGAATAGTGAAGTATACTTAAGTTCTTCTAGCTTTAGCTACCTCTATCTCTGTCAAAAAGAGATAGCGCCGTAAGATTTAGTCTTCGTTATTTCCGTCATAAAGAAATAACGTCATCCAGCTTTAGCTACCTCTATCCCAGATAGTGATGTACGCTCAAGTTTCTCTCAACTTTAGCTACCTCTATCTCCTTGATAGTGACGTAAGCTCTAGTTTCCTCAGGTGACAGCCTCCATTAATTGTCAAAACCCTCAAGGATCCTAGACATCGTTCCTAACTATCTAGTGATGCTTGAACTACGATCAAGACTTGATTCCTCCGGGATACGTAGGTAGCCTTTTATAAAAGGTCCAGCCATCCGACCACTTTGGTCACCCTGTTCCTCCGTCACTCCTCAGTGATGAAGTAGTCTCTCATAAGAGACTTTGTTATCCGACCACCTCGGTCACTTCTAGCATATCCCCAGTAGGATCAATTGCCTGACCTCCTAGGTCATTTTCTCTTCTATTTCCCCAGCAAGAGACCAGTTTTCTCTTCTTCATTCCTCAGCGGATCTACTCCGAACTACGGCCTGGCTTGACATTTCGTATGTGTTCATACGAATGGTCACCAACATTTCGGGTATTGGCATACGAAATATAAACTGATGAATCAGTTTATATTTCGTATGCCAATACCCGAAATGTTGGTGACCATTCGTATGGACACATACGAAATGTCACCAACATTTCGGGTATTGGCATACGAAATGTCATCTGATTCTTGATAATGTTTTGCAAATGGCTATTTAATAAACAAACCATATACTTACTTATCTAGAATCTGCTGCCTCGTTTGGCGCTTCAACACCGGCTCACAAGTGGCGTTCTCCCATATCTTACGGGCTCGATGATGACCAAACCCGTACAACAACTGAACCTCCTCAGGGCCGCCGCAGGGTTACTCTTCAGGCCCATTTGGTCATCCTTAGACCCTTTCCCCTTTCTTTCCCGTGCCTCCCGCCTCTTGCGAGGCCTCACAGATACACTCTCCTCCGCCTCCTCCGCCTCCTCCTCCTCCTCATCATCATCACTAGATAAATGTGCCTCCTGCACAGATGCACCCCGGGACCGAGTACGTGAAGATGAATCCTCACTAGAATAACTACCCTCACTATCACTCTCCTCAACCACAGGCTCCTTAATCACGACATTCTTGTCGTGAATCTTTGCTCCGTTTATACGCCTTAGGCTGCAGTGCCTCCTCGGCCTTCCTCTTTCTATTAGAGGCCGTCGCGGGGTTACGTCCCTACAAAAAATTAAATAAGAGACGGTTAATATTCAAGAACCAGTTGACATTTCGTGTGCCAATACCAGAAATGTTGGTGAAAATTCGTATATGTTCATACGAATGGTCACCAACATTTCGGGTATTGGTATCTAAATGTAAACCGATGAATCGGTTACATTTCGTATGCCAATACAGAAATGTTGGTTACCATTCGTATGAACACATACGAAATGTCACCAACATTTCGGGTATTATACGAAATAAGCTGATAGAATCGTTACATTTCGTATGCCAATACCCGAAATGTTGGTGACATTTCGTATGTGTTCATACGAAACGCACGCCGACAATTTCAAATTTTAGGCACACGAATTCGTATCCGATTCAAACAAAAAATCCAAATTAATGTTACGAAATCTCAATTAGAACCATTTAGGATACGTTTAAACAACATAAAGCATTATATAATCGATTTTAGGCATAAATTTGTTGTTGGGTTTTCAAAATTAAAATCTAGGTTAAAAATAATTACTTTTGGTGCGGAGGGAGAAGAGGCGGACTTTTCACCGATTTTGGAGAGGTTTGTCTTCATTTTTTCAGGCGTGGTGATCGGCGTTCGTCGAGTGAGAGAGAGAAGAGAGAGCGATCTTTGTTTTCCTTAGGTTTTGAGAGCGAGAGAGAGAATAGAACAGAGACCGGCGTTTGAAATGGAGAGGGAGGGGAAGAATTTTTTTTTTTTAAAGTATTTATATGGGTATTTTAGTAATTTCATACTGCCTTGCATAAATGGTGCCTTGTATAGAGTAAGTTTTGGGAGAAATCAGTTTCTCCATAAATTATAAAAAGTCCAATTTTTTTCAACTTGCAAATATTTGACGAATATAAGATCAGTTTAAAAAAACAGGACTTTTTATAACTTAGGGAGAAACTAGTTTCCCCCAAAATATTGTGCCTTGTATATAGTACTACCCGTGTTATTCTTAGTATTATTGACAATACTATTTACAATATTTGTAAATTTATTTCACTTGGCTATGTGTCATCGACAATTTCAGTAAAAAATATATGTAAACCGAAATGGTAAATACCAGAGGATCGGTCAAATCCCCAGTTCTGTTTCGAAGATGGTTCCTTTCATATCAGCTTCAAAAAGTGGTATTTTGTCATTGTTCGGATCAATTTAGATTCCGTGTTTTCCATTTGGTCCCATTCATGATAAACTTCAAAAAGTGCTATTTTGTTTGTTCTGAGCCTTTTCAATGTGCATCTACTGGCCAAGTTGCAACACTAGCTCATGATAATTACTACTTCTCGGTACCAGTTTTAAAAACTTATTTTTGTTTTTTTTCATCTCAATTTATATTTTAATTGTTTTATTCCCTAATAGTTAAACTATGAACAATATTTTGGACAATAATGACGAAGGAAACAATCTATATCAGCATTAATACAGCAATAGTTTGATCCCCAGCAATTATTACCTGAACCACGAACAAACGACTAGTCGGGATGGTCTCTGGCTAATACCCTCCGACGTTATGATAAGATGTGGTGTTATAAGTTTGTATAAAACTGTATGTAATTAACGTAATCTCTAAATAGCCAAAAATACATTATCTTTTTACATTTGATTTAGTCTGATATATATAGGAGTGGTGTAGGATCATAATGAATCCTTTAAATCGCGAACACAATGTAGGCGTAACAATCTCCGTGATTGTAGAAGACGGTTACTGATTGAGTCGTAGATAGACGCACGTTTCTGTAGGTCGAGATCGCCTAATTATTAGAGGTCGATCTGACTTTGTGCCTTGGCCATGCAGAGATTGTACAAGTTGATTATCGTATGTCGTACGAAGCTAGGTCGGGACCAATGATGGTCAGACAATGAGCTAGGTCGACTGATCTATAGTGTTGGGCCAATGGGACCGTAGTAATTGGATTGACCCATTCAATAGCAGTGTCTTTGTGATGTCTGAAACGGTGGGCTTCGTTAGTTGGGCCTGTCCCGTCACTTTTATTTCGTTCAGTGGCCCCTAACTTTTCTGAGTTGACTTTGTCGACCAAGAAGTTATGAAAAATTTATGTGATGACTTGCTTTGCTTGCTGTTGCAGGTCGATTGGGTAGACGTAGGTCGCTCTCGACGATTGACTTTTGGCTGTTGTATACGCTGTTTAATGCACCGTAATTCTTGCAATAATGGTATGGTTTTGACGATTGGACAACTGCCTTGTGAACCGTTGTGGGGCATTAACTCTGACAAGGGAATGGTTATGTCCCCAACCCTTTCCAATTCAGGTAAGGATTTGGAAACATATATAAGAAAGGATTCATTTCCTTTTAAAACTTTACCATTTTCAAGCTCTCAAACCCATAAAAAATAAATAGCAAGAAACACGATTTTCTGGTGCAATCTGTCTTTCCGTTCCACCGTTGCACTTCGTTCTTCCCCAATTTAACAAGGTACCCTCCAATTTCTCTTCATTAGGTTTATTTTTAAGCTTTTCCCATTATTCCGCCATGGCCAGAACCTTTGGCTTCGATCTAAGTGTTAGGTATGGGTATAACTTCATAAACCTTATGATTTATAAAAGGTTAGAGGGTCCACAGAGAGAATTGACCAGAGAGGAGTGTATTACCATTTTAGATAGGTGGAGCTTGTTATATGGCGAGGTAGGGTTTCCAGCTGGTGAGAGTATGAGGGATTTAGAGGCGGATGATCCACGGATTATTCGTTTCCGTCTTTTCAATAAACTGATAGACCACCTAATAGTTTTTTACATCAAGTCCAACAAACCTCCCTTTCCTAGAGAGAGATTAGCATTTCCAGGGGAATTTAGGTCGTCGTTAGATAGATCGGAACATACTTCAACTAGGTCTGATTTCCCTATTTCTGTGTCTTCTGTAGATATGGCAGCTCAACAAACTTTTTCTACTTCATCGTCGAGCTCCTCCTCTGCCAACATTGTGGACAAGTTTTGCTCGACAGTTGTTCCAGGTCGCAATGAGAGGGGATACGTGGCCCCCAAGCCGTCTATTGGGAGAAAGAATGTAGAGTCACGAATCAACAATCTCCATGATTTCTTTGAGGTCCCTCGTGACGACTTCCACCTTACCCACTTCACGGAGAGGTAAAGGAAAGCCCAGTCTTGGATGCACTGTGGCCTGAGCTCGGCTAGGGTAGCTTTCTATTACGATCAATTTGAGGCCGGACTACGACTTTGTATTGACTCCTTCATCTGCGAATATTAGAGTGTATGGCCGCTGCCCCTATGCAGCTGGGCGCCAATACAGTGAGGGTATTGGTTTGGTATGCCATGGTGAGCAGGTTTGTGGGTTATAAGCCCTATATGCACGCCTTTAGGAGGTTCTTCTAGGTGGTAATGAATGAGAAAACCTTTAGAATAAGTACCCTGGCTAAAGCTAAGGCCCCAAAATTGTTCGCCAACTTGCCTGATAAGGTTTCAGGGCGGAATAGCCACATGATTCTTGTGGAGAGTAGAAAGGGATGGGAGTTCCCATTGCCTGAGGCTGATACACCTCCCATGAATGGGGAGGATTATTGGGTCCCAGAGTGGAGCGGGAATCTTACTCGTAGTTGACCATTCTAAGCTGAGCAATCATCCGTTTCTCGTCCAAAAGGTCCAAGTCAAGCAATTTGTTGGAGTCATTCCGTGTTTGATCAAATAAAGCCACCCTTACTGTAGGAATTCGTAGCTCGGCAAGCGCTATGGTTTCCGACCCAAATGTAAGAGCAAATGGGGTTTTCCCTGTAGGCCCCCGGGTGGTTGTGCAGACTGCCCAAAGAGCAAGGGGCAGTTTATCCAACCATCTGCCAGCTCAACCAATTAGGCCCTTAATTAGTGCTGTCAGTACCAATTTGTTTTTCGCCTCTGCTTGGCCGTTGCCTTGTGGATAATCGACTGACGAGTTCCGGTATTTTACCCCCAACCTCTTTATCTCTGTCTCAAAAGCAGTTGAAAACTGTAGGCCGTTGTCCGAAACAATTGAATGTGGCACCCCAAAGCAGCACCAAATGTAATCGTGGATGAAGTTGATGGCGTTTTCCTCTATTATCTTATCCAAAGGTTTTGCATCGATCCATTTGGTGAAGTAATCAATACTCACGATCACATACTTACAATTCCCTCGGGTGGGTGGGAAGGGTCCGATCAAATCTACCCCTCACATATCGAACGGCCAAGCTGCGATCACAAGAGTTTGCCCAGTTGTAGGGAACCTTGGTAGGTCGGCATACCTTTGACACTTATCACATTTCTGCACAAATTCACGAGCATCCTCCCTTAGATGGGGCCAGTAGTACCCCAAGGTGAGTATCTTGTCTGCCAAAGTCCTAGCCCCCAGGTGTCCACCACATATTCCACTGTGTACCTCAAGCAAGAGTTGAGGAACCTCCATAGGATGAACACATCTCAGCAATGGTTTCACAAATGACCTTCTGAACAATGCTCCCCATGTATAGTAAACATAGGGGACTTCTTCCTTATCGCTCTAGCTTTTTGTTCGTCAGTTGGTAATTCGTCTGTCTCAATGTAGGCCTTCATCTCGTCAATCCAACACTTAGAGCCGTAGACCGAGCATAGAACCTGCACTCTTTCATATGCTGGATGCTCTAAGTATGAGATTGGTTTTCCATGCTGATCGTCTAAAGTGGCCAATTTGGAGAGTAGGTCGGCCAACTCGTTCTCGTCACAGTCTACCCTCTGTATTTCCCAGAATTCTAAGTCTTGGATCAATTTTTTCACCAGCTCGCAATACTTAATCAGAATAGGGTTGATCACTTCATAATCTCCCTTGACTTGATGCACGATCAACTGGGAGTCACAGTAGGCTATGATTTTTGTCGCCCAAAAACACTTAGCATACTCAACTGCTATGATCAAGGCCTCATACTCTGCCTGGTTGTTGGAGGCTTTGAATTTGAACCTTAAAGCTTCTTCAAAAGTTTTACCAGTTTCAGGTTCGATCAGCACTATCCCCGCTCCACTAACATTCTTGGTGGCAAACCCATCTGAGTAGACCCTCCAGCAGTCGTCGGGTAAACTCACTCTCTATTGGCTCGATTGCTCCTTCTCCTTCAAGCTCTTTCTTGGGGTGCTCTCTGCATTATCCATTTTGGTGAACGTAAGCTTGACCAAGAAGTCAGCTAAAGGTTGAGCTTGCAAAGCTTTTCGAGGCTTGTATTTGATGTCAAACACTGTCAACTATATCGACCAGTTTAGCAGTCGACCTGAACTTTCTGACTTGTGCATTATCTTCCTCAATGGAGCATTAGTCAGCACGACAATAGGGTAAGCGGAGAAGTAAGCTCATAGCTTTCTGGCTGCTACAACTAAAGCATAAGCTATCTTTTCGGCATTGAAGTACCTTCATTCTACGTCGAACAAGGTTTCTCACGTAATAAACTGGCTTCTGAAGGCCGTTTTCTTCCCTTACCAGAACTGCAGCCACTGCTCGATCTCCAAATAATATGTAGACATACAAGTTTTCTCCTTGAACCGGGCTACTAAGAAATGGTGGGGAGGCGAGGTATCCCTTGAGCTGTCGGAACGACGAAGAGCATTCGGTCGTCCACTCAAAGTTTTTCGTCCCCCTCAAAGTTTTGAAAAAAGGGAGAGACCTTTCAGCTGACTTGGCTATGAATCGACCCAAAGCAGCAACCCTTCCGTTCTTTCATTGGACTTATTTGATGCACGTAGGCTCTTGCATTTCTACCGAGACCTTTATCTTCTCTGGATTGGCCTCAATGCCCCTATGTGATACCATGAAGCTCAGAAACTTGCCTGCAGCTACCCAGATACGCACTTGCTCGGATTCAGCTTCATTTCGTTTGCCCGTAGATCGGCAAACGTTTCCCTTAGGTCGACCATATGACGACCAACCTTAGTTTTGATGACCATGTCGTCCATGTAGGCCTCCATGTTTCGGCCAATCTGACTAGCAAAGACTCTATTCACCATTCTCTGATAAGTAGCTCCAGCATTCTTCAGCCCGAATGACATCTTGGTGTAGCAATAAATTCCTCCAGCTACTTGGAAGGCTGTCTTCTCAATGTCATCTTTGTGCATTCTGATTTGATGGTATCCCGAAAGCGTCGAGGAAACTGAGGGTGGCATGTCCAACAATTGAGTCGACCAACTTGTCTATCCATGGAAGTGGGTCGCTGTCCTTTGGGCACGCTAAATTCAGATTAGTAAAGTCGACACACATCCTCCACTTTCCATTGGCCTTCTTAAACATCACTATGTTTGCCAACCAAGTAGTGTAGGACAACTCATTGATTATACATGTACTAAGAAGTTTGTTTACTTCCTGTTTGATGGCCATTTCTTTGTCGCGAGCAAAAATCCTTACCTTTAGGCTTTTGAATTTCATGGTGGTTGACCTCCAGGCGATGTACTGCGACCTCATCTTTGACTCCCCTCATGTCCTCTACCATCCAAGCAAAAACGTCTGTACTTTCTTTCAATAAGTCGACTATCTCCACCTTTTCTTCCAGTGGGGAACTTGACCCTTTAATGCGGGATGGAGGGCACCATTCCTAGCGCGACATGTCCAGGTATACCCAGTATGGCATGGTAATCACTTATAACATCAATGACTATAAATGTCACCTTAGTTGTGGTCCTCAATGGATGATGTCCAATGTCCACCTCAAGCTCTATATGGCCCTTGGTGTCAACCCTATGATTGGTGAAGCCCTCTAGTCGACCTGAGTAAGGCAACAACCTGACGTTCATCAAACCCATGTCCAGGAAGTTTTGTAGTATAGGATATCTTTGTAGGCCCCCGTGTCGACCAAAATCCTGCTAGACGTGCATTCATTAATGAGCCATGGAATCACCAATGTCTGTTCTCTCGCAGCTATGTTGGCCGCTAGCTCGTAAGGATAGAAACTAATAACTTCGTCTGGAACACAACTTCTAGGGGGCACATATGGAGGTTTACTCAGCTGGAAAATCTTGTGTTTGAGCGTCGTGTTGCTTGTCTCTTCAGCAATTACACCCAAAGTTAATCTTGTTTGCCTCTGCTCAGGTACACCCCTTGTAGGTCGATCTCCTCCCGAAGGATGATATCCCTTCACAAACCTATCCAACCTTCCTTCATTCACCCACTTTTAGATGATCCTGTTCAAGCTCATACATTCTTTCGTGGTGTGCCCGGTGTACTTGTGATACACGCAGTACCTACCATTATCCCTTCTGAATTTATTTTGAGTATTCATTGGGACAGGAGGACCTAAGTCGACAGTGTTCATGATCTCTGTTCGACTAACCGTGAGTGGGGTAAAGCTTTTAGGGACTATTTCTGTCGCCCTGGTTCTGTTCTTTCCCTTGTTGTTGTCATTCTTTGCTTGACCCTCTTTTGTCGACTCACCAACTTCAGAAGGTTTAGAGCCTCTATCCTTCTTTCTTCCTTTTCGTTCCTCAGCCACAGTCACATCATAATCCCTCTCAAACAACTCCTTCCTCGTGGTCGCCCTCTGAACCTGGAGCTCATAATCTAGGTCGGGAGAGGGCACTCCATTCCTAAAGCAGTTGATGACCTCCCTATCTGTAAGGTCTTCCTCGATTTGGTCGACCAACTCTTTGAACCTGGTGAAGTAACTCATGGTACTCTCTGTCTTACCTTGAGTCATGTTGTTCAAGTCGGTCACTGTCTTCTTACGAGCCCCCGCTGTTGAGAACCTTTCTAGGAACTTCCTCCTCATATAACTCCATGAGGTAATGAAGCCAGTAGATAGACCACAGAACCAAGTTAGTGTTTCACCTGTGAATGTGCTGGTTAATGCATTGCATAGCACTTCATCCTCAGAAGAGACCAAACACATAGTGGCCTCAAAATGCTGCATATGATTCAAGGCATTGGTCGTGCCTGAGTACTTCTCTAACACATGCAACTTGAACCCTGTAGGAGGTCCTTTATCGAGCATGTCCTTGGCCAAAGGTCGAAGAGTACAGTCATTTTGTTCGACCTTCCCATTGGTTGCTTTCCAATCTGTCTCCATATCATCCAATCTTCTTTTTAAGATTGAGAATCTCCCCAATGTCTAGGTTGCCTCCTTGGTGAGAGATCGAGTTAGACTTCTGTCTCTCTTCACGGTGGTGCTCTCGTCTCGAGAGCGTCCTTTGTCTTTCCTCTCTTGTAGGGGTCCTTTCTCTCCTTTCTCGTCGGGGAAGCGACCTTTCTCTCCTTTGTGGTGACCTACGCTGAACCCTGTCAGCTTTAAGCTACCTTCTCTGACCTGAGTCGGCTTCCTGCTCTCTTTGCTGGTTGAGCCTATCCCTTAGGTCGCCAGTCCGATCTATGGAGATGTGTGTAGGAGGAGGCATTTCATTCCTTCTCTCTTCCCCTAACGGCCTAGGCGCCCCATTAGCACGCCTATGAGAGGTGAGAGAAGGGGCTATCCTTTATGATCTTCTGTCGTCCTTCTTTGGAGACTCAGGCAGTTCGAGTAGCTCGTTTTGTACCTTAAGGAGGCTATGTAGCAGTCTAGCTCGCTCTAGCAAAATCTAATTCCTACCAAGGTGAGAAGCTGAGGGACCTGCAATGTCGCCTGCAGCTGGTCGACCTGTGTGGATCCTTTTAACTTGATGGCTCGTCGCTTGATTAGACATGGTCCTCTTTTCTCTCCTCCTATCTTGCAGCCCCATTCCATCAGCCACGCTGTTGGAGCGAATGACCCTCCTGGTAGGGTGCCCATGTGGAGGAAGAGGTAAATTAGCGGTTCGATTCCCCGTACCCTTATCAATGTTTTCCCAAACATTCTCACGTTGTGGTTCACCGGAGGTAGTAGCAGTATGTCTGTCTGAGACCATGTTTGTGACTAGGCGAAGTTTCAAGGTCTAGCGTGATCTTTTCTCGACAATGTAACCGAACTGATGACGCAAGAAACGATCCAGATCAGTCTTAATCCAGCAATAGGTTGATCCCCAGCAACTATAACCTCAAACCACGAACAAACGACTAACCGGTGTGGTCTCTGGCTAATATCCTCCGGTGTGATGATGAGATGTGGTGTTATGAGTTTGTATAAAACTGTATGGAAATAACGTAATCTCCAAATTGCTAAAAAGACATTACACTTTTACATTAGATGTAGTCTGGTATGTATAGGAGTGGTGTAGGATCATAATGAATCCCTTAAATCATGTAGACACTGTAGGCGTAACGATTTTCGTGATTGTAGGATACGGTTACTGATTGAGTCGTAGATAGACACACGTTTATGTAAGTCGAGGTCGCCTTAGTATTAGAGGTCGACCTGAATTTGTGTCTTGGCCAGACAGAGATTGTACAAGTTGATGATCGTATTTCGGATGAAGCTAGGTCGGGATCAAGAATTGTAGGAAAATGAGTTAGCTCGACTGATATATGGTGTTGGGCCGATGTGACCGTAGTAATTGGATTGGCCCATTTAATAGCAGTGCCTTTGTGATGTCTGAAATTATGGTATTCGTTAGATGGGTCTGTCCCATCACTTTTATTTCGTGTTCAGACAATACTTTCTACTTTCTAGTCTCTACTATTCTTCACTCTATTTACCTTAAGTAATAAAGTAAGTTTGTTTGAATTTTTAAATATAATCAAGCATACAAACAAAATAAATGAAGCACCGTGATTCGTTCATTTATAATTTGATTAAAGCACGTGCATAATTGACTTTTAGAATAATAAAAGTAAAATTTATTTAAACAAAGTTCAAGTTTAGATCATGTAATGAGTTCATGTTTTGTTTGACTACTTCCGTATGCTTGCTGTTAAAAAATACTCCCTCCTTTTCAAAATGTTTGTCCTATTTGACTTTTTAGTTGAATTTTGATCACAAATATATGACAATTTAATTATGTTCATGAAATTCTGAAAATTCCTATTGATTCACCATTAATAATATTATCAACAACAACTTTTAAAATTTCATGAACATGATTAATCTTTCATAAATTTGTGATCAAAATTCAACAAAAAAGTCAAATGAGACAAACATTTTGAGACGAAAGGAGTATAATTTAAGGTTAATACAGTCGATTTGTATTACACGTACAACCTTTTATTTCTATTAGGACGATTCAGTCACATCCATAAAATTATTTAAGTTTATTTAAAACATATTGTTCTCAACTCATTAATCTCATTTATTAATTCAGCTTGCACAATCTCAAAATTAACTATGAATCCGACTAAGTGTTTTTGTAGAAATTTAAATTGGGATAATAATTTTTTTTGTTATTCTTCTCACATGGAGGAAGGATTTATATGAGATTACAAAAGAGTTGTAGACAAAAGGAAATCCTAAGCAAATAAGAAACCCAAAGGAAAAAGGAAACATCAAATAAGGAAATAAGAAATTCAAAGAAAAAAGGAAACATCAAATAAGGAAATAAGAAACCCAAAGGAAAAAGGAAACATCAAAGAAGGAAACACAATCCTAGCTGCGTTACACCCTCCCTCAAGTTGGAGCGTGAGGATCAAGAATGCCCAACTTGCTAAGTAAAACATCAAACTGTTGCTTCCCGAGAGCTTTAGTAAATATGTCAGCTAACTGAGTCTTCGTTGGAACATAAGAAGGGGCAATAAGACCATTGGAGATAGCGTCACAGACAAAATGACAATCTACCTCAATATGCTTGGTGCGCTCATGATAAACAGGATTCTTGGCAATGTGAAGAGCCGATTCACTGTCACAGAAAATGGGAATAGCCTTGGGATGATGGACACCCATGCTCAACAATAAACCCTTCGACCATTTAAGCTCGCATGTAAGAGCTGCCGTGGCGCGGTATTCGGCCTCGGCGGAAGAACGAGAAACTTGATAGGTTGTTTCTTAGTCTTCCAAGATATGGGGGAATGCCCGAGAAAAACGAGCCACCCGGTAAGAGAACGACGAGAAATGGGGCATGCGGCCCGGTCAAGTCACACCATCCTTGAAGAGTGAGATCGGCTGTCGGTGCGCAAAGAATGCCTTGCCCGGCGTGCCTTTGAGATATCGAACCACCCGTAGAGCGGCCTCCCAATGCTCGGAACGAGGTTCATTCATGAGCGAGAAAGGATGTGGACCGAATATGCAAGATCCGGCCGAGTTACGGCCAAGTAAATGAGTCGCCCAACTAGGCGTCGATAGCGTTCGGATCTTCCAAGATAGCACCAGTAGCAACACCAAGCTTATGGTTAGGTTCAATGGGGAAGCTAGAGGGCTTGAACCTAGTAAACCGGCCTCGAAATAATATCCAATGTATATTTTCGTTGGCACGAAACAGCCATCGGGATTGCGAGCAACCCTCAATGCCAAGAAAGTATTTCAGAGACCCGAGATCCTTCATTTTGAAGCACTCACACAGTACTTTTTGAAGGATAGCAAGGCGGCGGAATCGTTCCGGCTATGATGAGATCGTCAACATACACAAGCACATTTATCCGGGATGGCACCTTTGGTGAAGGTAAACGAGAGAGTAGTCGAGTAGAATTTGGAGGAAGCCATAAGTCTTCAAGGAAGTCAACAACTTGGCGAACCAACAACGAGGGGCTTGCTTCGGACCATATAGGGACTTATGAAGACGACAAACCGTGTTGGTGTTCGGTGCCACAAAGCCCGGAGGGGTTTCATATAAACTTCTTACGCTAAGTCGCCATGCAAGAAGGCATTGTGAACGTCCATTCGATGAAGCTCCCAATTCTTGGAAGCGGCAATAGTAAGGAAAGCCCGAACAGTGACCATTTTAGCCACGGGAGCAAAAGTTTACGTGTAGTCGATGCCTTCTTTCGATGATTGCCAAGAACAACTAGCCGAGATTTCAGTAGGTCAAGCTGCTCCGTCGAGAATTGTACTTGATCTTATAGACCCATTGACATCCTAGAGCCCGTTTGCCGGGAGGCGAGAGACACCATGGACCATGTGCCATTATCCTCCAAGGCACGAATTTCCTCTTGCATTGATTGTTTCCGGCCATCATGAGCCATGGCTTCACGAAAGGAAGTCGGCTCTTTAGCCTGGCTGTAAGAGCTGCAAGAAAGGTACGATATTTCGCGAGAAAACCGATCACGGTTTATATAGTGAGCTATAGGATAGGGAGTACTGAGGAACCGATTGAAGACGGAGAGGCGGGAGATGGACTAGAAGATGTAGTAAGGGCCACAAAATCGCGAAGACGAACGAAGGCAATTTACGTCTCATACCCCTCCCTAAAGATCGGATCCGAGTCATCGAAGAGACCGAAGCGTTGATGCGAGAGGAGCAGTGGGAGCCGGAGGAGCCGGATCAATGGGAGCGGAGCAACCTCTTCCTGTACATCGGATAGAGGAGCGGGCTCGGCTACAGTCTGAACAACAGAAGGAGCAGCGGAGTCTTTTTCAATAGGAAAATCAATGTGACCAAAAGCTTCTTCCTCAGCAAGAACATCAACAGAATCCTGGATATGAGGAACAGTAGTAGAATCATTTGTATGGAAACACGAGTCTCAAAGAACTTGACATCACGAGAGAGGCGAAAAATTTCTTGGTCTCAAGATCAAACAACTTCCACCCCTTTTTACCAAGAGGATACCCCACGAAGATGCATTTACGATTGCGACTAGCAAATTTGTCACCCACAGCACTGCGATTATGAGCATAACACATCGAACCAAAAACTCGAAGAGAATCATAAAAGGGGTTTTTGCCAAACAAGATATCGTAGGGAGTTTTGTTATCCAACAATGGGGAAGGGGTTCGATTAATCAAATGAGCAGCGGTAAGGACCGCTTCGCCCCAAAAGTAAATGGGAAGGTGAGCTGAAACCTCGAGGCTCTAGCTATGTTCAAAATATGACGGTGTTTACGTTCGACACGCCCATTTTGTTGAGGGTGCCAACACATGATGTTTGAAAAAGAATGCCGGTGGAAAGAAAATAATCAAACAGGGAGTTAAACTTCGGTGCCATTATCGAGTTGAACAATTTTGATTTTTGAGAAAAGCGTCGATCCACCATTGCAACAAAGGCCATAAACATGCGAAAAACTTTCGTTTTATCAACTAGTAAATAAATCAAACAACACGTGAATAATCATCTACCAAAGTCAAAAATAACGGGCACCACAAGAGGAAACATGGGTGTAAGGACCCCACAAGTCACATTGAACTTTCTCAAAAACTCTAGTAGATTTATACTACTTTTTCAGAAGGATGCCCCATACGATTATGCCACAACTCGAGCAAAGAAGATGCATTGTTGACAGAAACGTGACAAGCAGAAGGTGCGCCTCCGAAGTAGTATAGTCCATCCCGCCTAACACCCGTTCAATCGGGTTCCTCGGCGGTCTGTCTGTATAGCACACATAAGCATTAAAATGGACGGTGCAATGAACATCATCGAGATAATTGAGAAACGAGAGAAGCTGAGTTTAAATTTGGTATATAAAGAACATGATGAAGAACAAGGGGTGTACGTCGAGCGAACAGAACCCTCAATATGTGCAAACACAGAGGTGCCGTTAGGAAGCTTGACGGGGCAAGCTTGTATAGAGTATGAATCAAAGAGACAAGCAGCGTTTCCGGTCACATGATTGGATGCTCCCGTATCAATGATCCAAGAAGAACCGGCTTGGGCGGATCCAGCGGCCATGCCTTGGGCGGCACCAACTTGGGCAAGCGAGTTGGTCCGCGCGACTCCTCTCCCTCGACCTTGTTGAGGACGGCCGCCCTTGCGAGCACTTGTTTTGCTCTTGTCTCCCCACCATTACGGATAGCAGACAAGCTCAAAGCAAGAAGAGACATCATGGCCCTTTTCGACGGTGTGAACATGTAAGGTGGGATTTATCGGAGCTTGTCACGATCACGAGGACCGCCGGTTTTGAGGAAAAGCCAAGCTGCATTCGGAGGTTCATCAAGAATTGGTTTAGCAAGTCGCTCGTTCGGCTGTGCTATCGATTGGTAAGCTCGATCAAGAGTGGGCAAAGGGATCTGAGACAAAGAGGTTAGTACGAAGAGAGGCATAGTATTCGAAATTTAAACCCATAAGAAATTCATGAAGCTTGCGGTCTCCCTTCGTGTCGCGTGCTTACGTCCCATTTGTGCGGTTGTCGCGGCAAGAACAATCTATAAGCGGCTCGTAATTGTGCGAGAGATTCCCATAATCCGGTCGACTTACCGAAATACACGGCAACGAGCATGATCTTGATGCGCTTTCACATCGTGCTATTGACATCTTCGGTTGTTGAATGCGAGGTCCATCCACACCAACGCATATCGAGATTCGAGAAAGAGAATCCCACAAACGCCTAGCATCCCTATACTTGGGCGACGTGCTCTTAACCTCGGGATCAATAGTGTTCATGAGCCATGATACCAACATAGCATGAATAGTATTCCAATCTAACTCGGTGCAAGGAGAAATGGCGGATGGAATAGATCCATCCAAGAAGCCGAATTTGCGTCTAGCCTCAAGAGCGGTACGTATATCGCCGGCCCAATCATCATAGTTATCACCACGGAAGCGAGTAGGAGTTATGAAATCACCAGGTCGATCTTGGGGACCTAGGTAGAAAGGAGAGTTGTATTCAATCTTCAAAATCGGAGGAGGTCTTCCATCACCACCACCGGCCGGTGGTGCTTGTTCCGCCATCTATCAAAAGCTTGTGTATGCTAGCTCTGATACCATGTAGAAATTTAAATTGGGATAATAATTTCTCTTGTTATTCTTCTCACATGGAGGAAGGATTTATATGAGATTACAAAAGAGTTGTAAACAAAAGGAAACCCTAAGCAAATAAGAAACCCAAAGGAAAAAGGAAACATCAAATAAGGAAATAAGAAATCCAAAGGAAAAAGGAAACATCAAATAAGGAAATAAGAAATCCAAAGGAAAAAGGAAACATCAAAGAAGGAAACACAATCCTAGCTGCGTTACAGTTTTGCAATCCGATGGTCGTGTCCCAAATCTATGATCCAAGATAGAATGCACCCTTCTTCAACTACAAAAAATTGAAGTAATCTCAAAAATATCAAACACTAGTGCATATGCCCGTGTCCGAGGACACGGGTTTTTTTTTTTTTAATTAACATAAACATTATGTCCTTGTCATTTCATCGTGTTCAAAATACTATCTAAATCAATATTCAAATTCAAATAAAAAATAAACAATATCTATTTTGAAAGTCTTCAATTATAAAATTAAACACAACATAAAATTAAACACAATATTTAAATAATAATAATTAAAAATATATCTAATTTACATTCAAATAAAAAACTATTTAATCTAAAATTAATAAGAAATAAAAAAATCCCATGGCTGAAATTAAAAAATTAAAAAATTAATAAATAAAAAATTTCTCTCTCTGACTCTATCTCTCTCTCACAAACACCTACACAAAATCAAAGAAATTGTAACCCGCTCACGCCCTTCATTTTCCTCCTCCACCCCTTTAACCCCAATTTCTAAAACCGCTTCCCCCAAAATCCGATCCCAAAATCTTGACTCTCCGTGATCGAAAATGGGGAGCAATCAGCCGCAGTTTCATTTCGACCAACGTCGCCCGTGCGCCTTTGGCCTCGGTCTCGGCGCCACCGTCGTCAACTCGTCTCTACACCGCTGACGCGCGACAACGTGCCGTTCTCTTCGACCCAGCTAGAACCCACATCTTGAACGGTACTCCACTTCCTTCATTGTCGTCTCCGCCATTTGATCTTCATCTCTTTCATTGATTTTGAAACCGCCATCCGTGATCCAAATGAAAACTCAATCTTCTCGATTTCGTCTTCTTAGTTAACCTGTTTTCATAAAGAAATTTATTTTTTTTTAATTTAAAAAACAATTTTTTAAGGGCAAAATGGGAAAGAGACAAAATAATGAGGGTAAAATGGGAATTTCACCCCCCGGAACTGTTCATAGAACTGTTCACGGGGGCCTTCATTTATACTATAGATTAATCTAGTAATCACTTTGAAAATGCTCTATAATCAATAGAAAATTTAAATAAAGGACTAAATATTTTACTTATTAGAGGTTTAAAGAAAACTTGTCCAATTATTTGTCTTCGGTTCACAAGGTCAAATTAAAATTGGGTCATTGCTCCATAAATTTCTTTTTTTTAAAATCTATGCTCAATAAGTTTTTTTTTTATGATGTTGTATTATGATGTTGTATTATGTTTCGAAAATACAACATCAATTAGGGCCATATCTTGCATTCGGCGCCGCCGTGGCCCGGAAGTCCGGCATGGGCCGGCGACCAGATTCCGACCTCCGGCAACCGGATTCCGGCGACCGACGTCCGAATTCCGGCCAAAATTGCCGGATTCCGGTGAAAATTGACCAGATTCCGGCGAAAATTGACCGAAATTCGGCATGATGGATAGCAGTCGGCGGCGGCGGAGCTGGGCTGTGGCGGAGGCGGTGGTGCGGATGCAGTATTATGATTTTAAACTACTGCATAACTAAATGTTGTATTATACATAATACAACATGAAAACTTATGAACCATTTTAATACAATAAGAAACTTAATGAAAAATGATTTATTCTAAAAGAAATTTATGGGACAAATTCCCATAAAATTTAGTGTTTAGTCCAGCACACGACGACCACACGTGTTAGACCAAAACAACCTCTTCCCTTGCAACTTGTAAATTGAACAGCCTGGTTTTCTCATCAAGTGGAATAATAAATTCAAGATTCAACTTTAAGCTTAAATTCATTAAAGTCAGTGGGTCCCATTTACAATCCACTTATCCACCCTGTCTCCGTACCAAAGCCCATAGTCGAGTAGCGTCTCAACCGTATTCGAATCGATGAAACCTATATTATATTGTCCACTAATTTCATCCCTTATAAATACCTCTTTCTTCAACCTTCACTCCTTAAATCAAACTCAAACTTCTTCTCATACTATCAAGGAAAACTAAAAATGGACAATTTTTTTCAATATCCAAACAATTTCAATTCTGGGTTTAATTCTTTATACCCTGAATTAATGGGATCGCCGTCAAATTCCGACAGTGGAAACAGTACTCATCGGTCGAATTTGTCGGACGAGGAAGTTATGTTGGCTTCTAGTAATCCCAAGAAACGTGCCGGGAGAAAGAAGTTTCGAGAAACTCGACACCCGGTTTACAGAGGAGTCCGGCGACGGGATTCCGGCAAGTGGGTCTCTGAGATCAGAGAGCCTAGAAAGAAAACTAGGATTTGGTTGGGTACATTTCCCACTCCTGAAATGGCTGCAAGAGCTCATGACGTGGCAGCTATTGCGCTTAAAGGCCAATCGGCTTGTTTGAATTTCGCTGACTCTTCATGGCGGCTGCCGGTTCCGGCATCGACCAATGCGAAGGATATTCAAAAGGCGGCGGGAGAGGCGGCTGAGGCATTTCGGGATGATCAAGAATCGGTTGAGGTTTGTAGCGAGCACTACGCTACTAACACAACGACAATGTCCACGCCGGAGAATTTGTTTTGCATGGATGATGAGGCGGAGTTTGGGATGCCGGAATATCTTGCTGACATGGCGGAAGGGATGATGGTGCCGCCACCTCAGTATGATGATGGCTACTATGGCAATGGCATGGAATTTGATGCTGATGTGTCACTGTGGAGTTACTCAATTTAAGATTTCCCTTTTAGAAATTTAGTACTCTGTTTTTAAAATTCCGTCTCCCAACCTTTTTTTAGTAGGTACGGATGAGTGTAGAATTTTAGGAAAATAAGAATATAATCCTAATAGGACATGATTGAGAATAGAATTTGGTAATGTAGAAAGTTGCAAGTGTGTAAGTAAATTCTTGTGGAAGTATTTGAGAACCATCGAAAAGTTAAAATGATGACGCCACAGCTTTCGGGGTCAGGAGCGGTTCAAGGATATCTGGCTAGGATATATTTGGTGGTTTTATGTACCTAGATCACAACACAAACAAAGCAGTAAGGTCAAAGTTGGATGTTACTCCAACTCAGGCCCTCGGGTGTGAGAGTAAGAATACTGAGTAATAAGGCTTTGAATACCTTCTGAGTGTGTGTGTGTTTAGGTTTAGAGAGTAAATGAGCTTACTCAATTGTCTATGGAACTTACCTTGTTGGTTTAGGAGTCCTAAACTACAAGGAAAAAGGGGCCTAAGTCGGAGGAGTTTTTTTGGTGAGATCAAAGGAGGATTCAAAACGGAGAAGGAGTCTGAGCATGGCTGGGAGGAGCGCGAGGCGGGCGCCTGGTCTGGCCGAGGCGGGCGCCTCAAGGGCCGAAGGTGTGGCCGAGGTCTGTCCTTCGCGAGGCGGCCGCATGGAAGGCTTGAGGCGGGCGCCTCAAGCTGGCCGAGGTTTTGGGCTTTGTTTTGTTTCCTTATTTGATTAGAACTCTTCTTAAATTAGATTTAGGGTTTCCTTGTAACTATATAAGCATAATTTCGGCCTAGAATACATTGTAGCAACATATTAGAGAGAGACTAATAACATATTGGCTTAGCGGTGCCCGGACGTAGTTCACGAGTTGGTGAATGAACCGGGTAAACAACTCTTGTGTTCTTGTGTGTGATTGTTTCTTTCTTGTACGTGTGGGTGTGTTGATTTCTTTGTGTTGATTGCAAACGGAGAGCACCAATTTCACAACAACTGGTATCAAAGCTTTGGTTCGGAGGATTCAAAATCTTTTCATTAGTTGATTAATTTTGAATCGCGTTCTTGGGGATTTTGGTGAAGCAGTCAAGATGAAGAACTCAATCGAGAAATTCAACGGTGTGAATTCCACGTTTTGGAAGACAAGGATTGAAGACTACCTTTATTGTAAGGATCTTCATGGACCCTTGAAGGCGAAGCCCGAAGACATGTCACAAGGAGATTGGGAGACGTTGGATCGGAAGGCGTTAGGAGCGGTAAGGAGTGCCCTAACTGACGACGTTGCACGGAACGCTATGGAGGCCAAGACAACGGTGGAGTTGCTACAAACGCTGTCGGACATGTATGAGAAGCCGTCGAATATCAATAAGGTGCATTTGATAAAGAGGTTTGCGAATGCGAAGATGTCGAAGGGGCGAGACGCGGCAAGTCATATCGGCAATTTCAAAGGTATGGTGGACCAATTGAAAAGTGTTGATATTACTTTCTCCGATGAAGTGCTAGCTTGTTTTCTTCTAAAGTCATTGCACGATAGTTGGGAGGTTCTTGTCACAACGATTAGTACGTCAGCTGGCATTGGTGTATACGGAGGTTAGAGATCTCGTCTGCAAGAGGAGTTGCGAAGGAAAGAGAAAAGGGAGAATCGTCAGTAGATGGGGCTGCACTTAGGGTGGAGAGAAAAAGGGGTGGACCTAAAAGGGGAAAAAGGTCAAGTGCTACAATTGTGGTGAATTGGGGCATATCGGTTATATTTGTCAGGAAAAGGTGGTGCTAACGTGGTGGATGATGGTGGTGATGTATTAATCCTAGGGGAGGAGCGATCGGGTGAAGATTGGGTGTTGGATTACGGAGCTTCTTGTCATGCTAGTGGGGATGCGGAATCAATGAGGCGTTACAAAACCGGAGATTTTGGGGTTCTCTATCTTGGTGATGAGTCAACCATTGAAGATCAAAGGTAAGGGGGATGTAATGATGAAGACACCTAATGGGGCTGTTTTACAACTACACGACGTGATGCATGTTCGGATTTGAGGAGGAGAGTGATTTACGTGGGACAACTTGACGGTGAAGGGTATGGTGTTTCTTTCATTGGTGGGTCTTGGGAAGTCACGAAAAGGGGCTAAGGTGTTGGCTCGTAGGGTTAAGGGGAAGATGTTGTATTCTACCTACAATATCGATGTTCGTTCGGTGGGAGCAAGAGGCTTAAGAACCGGCTGTTGGTGTAAAAAGGGGAGACATCAAGAAACGGTATGTTGGGGAGGACACAAAGTTGATCAACGCGGTGTGGATGTCCAAGGGCCACTAACAGAGCGGTTTCGGACCAAGAACAGTCGATGCAAGAAACAAGGTGTGTCCAAGTTTCAAGGGGAGGCATTGCGAGGAAGGTGGGTGCGGAGGGAGAAGGCGAAGTTAGACTTGCGGGGAGAAATCAAGGTAGAAGCTGATTTGGGGAGGCAAGAACGATCTAACACGGGGAGGTTGAAACGTCGCTTGGTTTCAACTCGCCTTAGTACTTGAGGAGAGGTGAGGTAGTGTCAAGCCAATATGGATGAGGGGAAATGTGTTCGAAGGTCTTTACTCCGTGGTGGGAGTTGATGGGTGATTCTATGTTTGTTAGTTTAGTCTCCGGTGGGAGATTGTTGGTTTAGGAGTCCTAAACTACAAGGAAAAAGGGGCCTAAGTCGGAGGAGTTTTTGGTGAGATCAAAGGAGGATTCAAAACGGAGAAGGAGTCTGAGCATGGCTGGGAGGAGCGCGAGGCGGGCGCCTGGTCTGGCCGAGGCGGGCGCCTCAAGGGCCGAAGGTGTGGCCGAGGTCTGTCCTTCGCGAGGCGGCCGCATGGAAGGCTTGAGGCGGGCGCCTCAAGCTGGCCGAGGTTTTGGGCTTTGTTTTGTTTCCTTATTTGATTAGAACTCTTCTTAAATTAGATTTAGGGTTTCCTTGTAACTATATAAGCATAATTTCGGCCTAGAACACATTGTAGCAACATATTAGAGAGACTAATAACATATTGGCTTGGCAATTGCCCCCGGACGTAGTTCACGAGTTGGTGAATGAACCGGGTAAACAACTCTTGTGTTCTTGTGTGTGATTGTTTCTTTCTTGTACGTGTGGGTGTGTTGATTTCTTTGTGTTGATTGCAAACGGAGAGCACCAATTTCACAACATACCTTGCCCAAGGGGGTAAAGGCCTTCTATTTATAGGCAATGCCATGGTGCTTGTTGAGGTAAGCAATGAGATCAGCCCTAGGGGGCACTTTGGTATTTGACCAGCTACACGTGTCCGCAGCTAATTGGTCTGTCGGGGAGGGAACATTGGTATCCAAGGGACATGGCCGAAAGGGACATGAGCCGTGTAGCCAGAGCTTATTGCATTAAATGGAATAGTAGGCGCCGGGCGAGCCGCATTGAATGCGTGATGGGGGAGCCGGCGAAGTGGCACAGTCGGAGGCGGTAAGCTAACTTGCTCAGTAAGGCTTGACATTAACCGGGAAGCAGCATGTGCCCGCGGTCAACGTTGTGCCCGCGGTCAAGGATATAGGACGCGAGCACGGTTGATGCGGGCATGAATCATGCGGGCACGGATCCAGCGAGCAGGGTCCCAATGGTCCTCGATGGGGACGACGCGAGGAGGGACACGGTCTTGACCACAAGGGCCTATTTGTCCGCGGTCTTCCCTCCAGCGGTCTAGGAAATGCCACGTCAGCCGGTTCCTTGGACTAGGCCGAGCGCGGGCCCGGTCCGGTAGATCCGGGCTCATCAATGGCCCCTAGCTCCAAGTGTGATTATTTATGGTCCTGAGTGAGGAGCCTACTAGAAGCTCGGTCTGCCTCAATTGCTCCTCGCGCGAGCACCAGTGTTAGCGTTTTTCCTTGTTTGTTGCTTGGCCCCATGGGCCAAAGGGAACGTTCGGGAGGCACCAGTGAGTGACACGTGGTCCCTTGCATGGCGTGCCTCCCGGTTAACAGGTGGGCCCCTTGGCAGATGAAAAGACGGGTTAGTGGTACGTCAGGGGTACGTGTCAGCCATCCAAGGGGGGTAATAAATGCAAAAGGTATTTAATTTTCAAATTTTCAAACGTTTGGAGACGGTTCAGGGTCCGAGGTTGGATTTGTGGGCTAATTAATACGGGTTAACGGGTTAACCCGTATAGGTAGGCCTTATAAATACCAAACCCTTAAACCCCAAACACTTTTACCGTTTCCAAACATTCGAAGAGCTTTTAGAGAGAGAAATTTCTTGCTGCGAATTCTTGTGCAACCGTTCTCCGAATCCACCTCTCAATCTTTCTCTCGTAAGTAATTGTTGGGTGCTTTCTCTTCTTCATCTCCCTCCATTTTTCTTTTCCTTTTCTGGGTTTTGCATAATGACCACTCGAGAATTTGGACCCCGCCGTCCCATAGAACTAGGAGATGGATCCACCCCTGATATCTTTGCCGTGCAGTAAACGGATTTTGGTGCTATCTTTAGGAAGGTAGGATTGGGGTGGATAAGGCTATCCCTTAGGTGTTTCCTGTTTTTCTGTGAGAGAGATGATTGGGGGCCTTTTGTCCCACCCCGGTTGTGGGAGGCCAAGAAGAAGTACATCTACAATCGTAATGTACTGGTGCTGGGGGATCACCGCAGGCTAAGAAATTTTGTAATGGGGGTTTTGTGCAGGTTTCCCCGCGAGAGAGATCAGGCTCTGAACGCCGTTGAACTTGTGAGGAGAGCGATCCGTGTCCCCGAACAGATAACCGGTGGGAGAAGTGTGAGCTAATGGACCACTGAACAAACCAATGCTTTGCGCGGGCACCGGCACACCACGAATGACCCCTTGGATGTCCCGCCCCGAGGACTGTATTTCCCAACGTGGTGCCCGCGGCCCCTGGTGCTGAACCTATTGAACTAAGTAGTAGTGAGGAGCTGGAGCCTCTAAATTTTGAGACTACTGTAGGCGGGGAGGATGAGGATGGAGTGACCTCTGCCCGCGGTGATGCCACTGGTCTCTTTGGCTCGACGAGCACGGAGACCGAGGAGGATGATCGCGAGGTCGAACTTAGGAGGGCTGCGGGGACCTCTAAGAAGACCGCCGAGACCACAAACATTGTGGATGCCTTTTCGACCCCGACTCAGGAGGAGGAGGTAGGCGAGGCCCCCGCATAATAAAGGCAAACGGCCGGTGTTGAGGCGAACCCCGCCGTAGCCGCAGAAGAAAGCCGAGGAAGTGGCTATCCTCAACCAGGAGGAGGATATTTATGAAGTGTACAATGTTGACCGCAAGGCCTATCGTGTCCGCACCCTTGGGCACGTTCCGATAAAGGGAAGGATAAGTTGAGGCGGGAGACAAAGAGTGGGCGATGTCCGCGAGGATAATAGGGCCTTAGTTTTTATGGTGCTCAATTTGAGAATGGCCCGAGGCCGCCCTTGGATCCTTTCTACTATGAATTCACGGAGTTCAACAGTATGCCTCCCCATGAACGACTCCCAATGCCATCGGGGCCGTTGTTTCTTTCCATAGCTTTGTTTTGCGAATTCTTGGGCTATGAACCCACCCCGGCCGGGCTCTACGCTTATTATCGAACCAAATTCTCCTCGGCATTACGGGTTTGAAGGCTAGGAATTTCTCTACCAAGACCTTCTCTCCCCCTCGAACAAGTTTGACCAATGGAACCGAAGGATATCCTGGTCATTGAGTCTAGGTTTGGATGGCCACTTTTCCAAGCCTCGAGTCCGATCCGATGAAGGTGTCCTCTAGCGACTATCCGGACCCGTCCTCTGCGCCGATGCTATGCGCCTTTGCCATAGAGAGGCATACGGCCCTTACTTGGATAGCGGGGAGGAGCCCGTTTATGATGTAGGCACAATTGTAGTGGATGAGCCCCTATTGATCTACTGGGGTGGCTCTCGCAGGAGGGCGCCCCCACATGCCCCCGAGTAGCAATAGAGTCGTTGCCTCGTGACCACGATTGGAGGGTGCACGAGCACTACCAATTTGAGGCGGATTGTAAGACCTCGCATGCTTTGGGCGGCGAGTGCGATCCTCCCGAACTTATCGGTCTCTAACCGTTTTCATATAACTTGTTTTGCCAATTTATTTTTATCTTTGATTTTTTGACCGCATTCTAACCTTTTCTCTTTCCCTCCGAGTAGATCCGAAAGAATACAATTTCGATGGCTCCTCCTCTAAGTGCCGCTTAACCGAAGGCCAAGAACATGAAGGCCAACAAGGAAGCCGCCCGAAGAGGCGTAATGAGATGGGTGGGGTCCCCACCAAGGATAAAGACGGTGCCGTTGTTAGCGGTAAAGACGGGGATCCCCGAGCCTTCCCAAGACTATCCCTACTACGGAATCTCGCTCCACCCCCTGTGGGTCCTCCTCCATCCAGACTAGAGGCTCCCGCTCTCCCCGGCCGCACCATTCCTTCCGGCCATCAAACGGATTCTCGGAAGAGAAATGAGAGGGATGGAGAGCTGGGACGAGTGGACAAAGGAAGCTGCAGAAGGCCTGGGATGCTCCTCCTCGGACCCTATGGCCCGCCAGTGGCTTCGCCTTCTTTTCTCCCCCGTTGAGGGGCACACCGCTTGGCCGCTTATCCAAAGTGGCCTCCTTGACCACTCGCGAGGAGACTGCGGCGGTTAGGAAGAGGTTGTCCGAGGTGTCTCCCATCACCGGGGTGGATATCTATGCCCGAACTCGCCAATGCCTCCGTTGGGATCGGCCGGCGAACCGCCTATATTCTCCGGACTTCTACAAAGGCATAGTTGTCGAGGAGAATGCCTCGCCCGGTGGGGGATATAGGCCTCGCTCCGACCGAGGTAGATGCTCGCTTGATCTAATCTTTTGGCTTCACCATGTTTTCACCGTATAACTTTTGACCTTCTCGCCCGCAGTGAGTAATAAGGTGCCGCGGCCGCGTGAAAGCCGTGACACTCGACCGCCGAGGTGGGAGAACAAAACTTCCATCTTGGCGGCCAAACTTCGGGAGCCGGAAGAGGCTCGAAACAAGAATTGGAACCTTGAACTCCCCGCCGGAGGACAAGGAAAGGGCCTTCACTCAGAAGGAGACGATTTGAAGGGGCTCCCAGGAGAGGGTGACCCAGCTCGAGAAGGACCTTGAGAGGATAAGGGGTCAGCGGGATGAGCTCCGCGGGCACAAGAACGAGTGGGAGCCCAGGAATAAAGAGCTCATGGCAGGCTGGATGCTGCCAAGGCCGTCTGGAGGCTTTGGGGAAGAAGGTGGACGAGCCGTCCATGAGCTGCTCCCCTACAAAAGGATGGAGGCAGAGGGGAAGTCCGCCCTCGACGATGTCCGCAAGGAAGCTGTGGAGGAATACAAGAACTCCCAAGCTTTCAAGGACTGGCTCGTTGCCGAAAACCTGGCTCAGTATGAGGCTGGGGTCCGGACACAAATAAGGAATTTTGCGGCCACGGGCAAGTTCACCGTGCAGGAGTTGGCCGTGATTGGCTCGCTTGTTGCTACGGATGATGAATGCTTGCCCGGGCATGCATTAGTTCCCTTGTCCGAGGACGAGGTCAAAGGTTTGGAGCTGTCCGCCGCGGCCTCTTTGCCTCCTGTGGCAGAAGTGACGGCTCTTAGCCTGATCGCCGATTTGGATGAACTGCGATTCGGGATAACCACATATCGTGGGGGATGCCTTGGCTCGGGTTCTTCCAATGGGCCTCTGCACATAGGAGATCTCTTTCCTTCGCGGGCGCCTCCGGCTCCGGCCTCTACCGAGCCCATCTCTCGACCCTATAACGTAGATTCCGATGACCCGTCTTCCTTCCCCAACTCCAACTTCGTAAGCGGGCACACAGATGGTGCGGCCGGGAGGATCGTAGATGCAGCCAAGGACCAAGCTCCTATAGTTTAGGATTTTTTACTTTTTCCCTTCTGTAATAGCTTGTAGGATCCTTGTAATAGTGTAGGAATTTGTAAATACTTTCTCAGTCATAAATAGAAGCATTTTTCTCCACTTGGCTCCTTTACTTTTATCTTAATTGCTTGTCTCGTAGGCTATTTTGAGTAGTTTGGCAATTTTCGAGCACCTTAATACTTGCATTCTTGCCTTATTACTTTTTCCAGCGTTTTTGACTTGCAATTAACTTTATACTCTCCTTACGCGGGCGGCGGCTAAGTAGGCCCTTTGCCCGCATTTTTTGAGTTTTCCTAACTCTTTATTCAAAACCCTTAGGTTTTTGTGAGAGTCGGCCTTATTCTTCTATGATCGCGTTTGTTTAGCCTTGTGGCAAACTTTGAGGCCTTAACCTCGTTTGTCTGTTTGGCTTTTGTTAAACTAGTTTGATCACTCTCATCCATTTACACTTATTCCCGGCCTTGCGCTTTGTGGTGTAAGTCAAAAGTAGCCAGGCAAGCATACTTTCATGGGGCATGCGAAGGTGGCCGTGAGGCTATTGTCCGCGCAACGAAGGTAGGAGCATATTTTAGCATAGAGGCCCTTTAACCCCTGGCATCTGTATCCCCTTATTGGAGGTTCTCACTTATTTGACCCTTTATTCAAAACTCCCTAGGGTTTTTCGTGAGGGTCTCGTGGCGATCTGGTGAACGGGCTTATATGTAGGCCTTTGTCACATACAGGCATGCGAGTAACGGCCCTAACGAGGTCCTTCGCGCAATTAGTGGGTCCGGACTTCAGGTCATTGTCCCCACTAGAGTCCGTAGGCACGGGCATCATGGCCTTTGTACCTACGTTCATCTATATCCACTTATTTTTGGTGGTGTCACGCGAGCAGGAGAGAGTCCTCCCCGCGATCATAGTGCGGATCGTAATGGATCTTTGTACATATATAGGCATGCGGATCCTTAGATCTTTGCGCATCAGTAAGTAGGAGCTCATATGTTGGCTCTTGAACTTACTGGCATCCACACGCGGGCATCCACCTTAGCTTTTGAGGCTGGTGGGAATTGATTTTTGCATCAAAATATGATGATAACTTCTCACTTATATACATATAGTCTATACTCCTTCCAAAAAATTACAAAGACTTCAAAAGAAGTATCTCTTAAGGTGGTCGCTATTCCAGGCGTGCTTAAGCTCTTCTCCCTCTTTTGGTCGCAACATATAGGTGCCCTCTTTGACTATCTTTGTGACCTCATATGGACCTTCCCATTTCGGGGACGGCTTGTTGAAACCGGGTTGGGTCCCTTGGACCTCTACGCTTCTGAGTACCCAGTCTCCAACTGAAAAACTCCTCCTATTTACTCTTTTATCATGGTGCTTCTTCGCTTTCTGTTTGTAGTTCACCATTTTTTCATGTGCCCGCATTCTCTTTCCTTCGAGATCGTCCAGGTCACACCTTCTGTTTGCCTCGTTTTGAGACTCGTCGAAGTATGTGACTCTGTACGAGGGTAGGGCTACCTCAACTGGAGCCATTGCCTCTGACCCATACGTGAGCGAGAAGGGAGTTTCTCCTGTTGAATTTCTTATTGTGGTGCGGACAACCCATAATGCGATCTGGAGCTCGTCCAACCAACGTCCTCCTCGCCCTTCCAAATTTTTCTTTAAGGCAGTTAGGACTAGTTTGTTCGCGGCCTCAGCTTGACCATTTCCCTGAGGATAGGCAACTGCGGACTTACGGTGTTGCACCTTCATTCTCACACATTCAGCAGTGAATTTTGCGGAGAATTGGGTGCCATTATCCGAAATTATTGCTCTGGGAACCCCAAATCGACAATAGATGTGGTCGTGGACAAAACCGATAGTGTTATCCTCGGAAATAGTGGCCAAGCCCTTTGCTTCCGTCCACTTGGTAAAATAATCCACGGCCGCACGGCATACTTGATGCTTCCTCTAGCGCTTGGAAATGGTCCAATAAGATCTATCCCCACGTATCAAACGGCCACGATGGTACAACCAAAGTCTGCTCTGTTGATGGTAGTCTAGGGATGTCCGCAAATCTCTGGCACTTATCACATTTTCTAACATACTCCTGCGCATCCCTTCTCATTGTGGGCCAAAAGAATCCTTGGAATTTGATCTTGTACGAGAGGGTGCGAGCACCTGGATGTCCACCACAAACTCCCTCATGAACCTCATAGAGTAAGTTGGTGACCATGTGAGTTTTAACACATCTTAGTAAAGGCTTGGTGAATGATCGCCGAAAAAGCACCCCATCGAGGACGAGGTATTTCGCGGACACCGTTCGATGGCTCTAGCCTTTCTTGGGTCCTCGGGGAGGGATTGCCTCTCGATGTAATCTTTTATTTCATCCACCCGGTCCCTTACTTGATCCTCAATATTGTTTATCCGTATTCGATCTATAGCGAGGTCTCTCCGTGAATTCAATCGGCAATTTGTCTCCAACTCACCAATTTCTTGCTCGGTTATTCTTGAGAGGAGGTCGGCTTCCACATTGTCCTCTCTCATGACTTGGTTCAAATTTCATAGTAAGTGAAATTTTTGATGAGGGTTTTTGCAAGGTCACGCATCGAGTCGATCTTGGGTTGATAGTATCATACTCCCCCTAATTTGATTAACTATGAGCCGAGAGTCACAATTGATCTCAATATTCTCGAACTCCCAAGTCTCTTGCCACTCCATGCCCGCTATAATCGCTTCATATTCGGCTGATTGTTTGATGCCTCGAACTTGAATCTCAAGGCCCTCATGAATTTCTCCCCGCAGGTGCAATCGAAGTATGCCCGCTCCACCGATTAACTTGCTCGCGGAGCCGTCCACATATAAAGTCCACACCTCTTACGGACGCTCCCTTGGTTGAACAATTTCGTGCTCGGGCTTTTTGGGTTATCTTCGATTACGCTCGCTTTCTTTTCCGAGGTCGTCCGCCAATTTGAATGATGATTCTACTACAAAATCAACTAAGGCCTGCGCTTTGATTGTCTTTCTCGGGAGTAGGTGATGCGGAACTCGGTGAGCTCTATAGACCAAGCTAGCATTCTCCCCAGGGACTCTGGTTTATGTAAAACCTTTCTAAGCGGGGCCTCGCTAGTACAAAGCTTATAGGATGTGCGAGAAAAGTAGGCTCTTAATTTTCGAGCGGATACTGAGCAAGGCGTAAGCTAACTTTTCTATATTAAGATAACGCCCCTCTACGGCGGACGGTGCCTTACTTACATAATAAAGCTGGTTTTGGGAGTTATTCTCCTCCCTTACAAGAGCAGTACTCTTGCCCGGATCGATACGGCTAAATACGTAAAGAGCTCTTCTCAGGCACCGGCCGAGTAGAGGTGGGTCGCCCGAGGTATGTTTGACTTCTTCAAAAGCCCGATGGCACTCGGTACTCCATGTAAATTCATCGGCTCTCTTCCCCCTTTGAGAGTTTTGAAGAAGGGGAGGCATCTCTCTGACCGCGAGATAAAGCGGCCAAGTGCGGTGATGCGACCGTTGAGTTTTTGTACATCCTTCACGCGGGCGGGAGGTTTCATGTCTAATAGGGCCTGGATTTTCTCTGGATTAGCCTCTATCCCTCTTTGGTTGACCATGAATCCGAGGAACTTGCCCGCCTCGACCCCGAAAGCGCACTTAAGGGGGTTTAGCTTCATCTTTGTTATGGCGCAAGTTTTTGAAGGTTTCCTCCACATCGAGCTCGTGGGAGTTTTACTTAGTTTTTATGACCATGTCGTCAATGTAGGCCTCAGTTACGCCTAGTTGGTTTTTAAAGACCAGATTGACCATGCGGCGATATGTGGCTCCTGCATTCTTTAGCCCAAAGGGCATCATAGTGTAGCGGTATGTCTTGCCGCAGCAATGAAGGCTACGAGCGGACATCTTCGGGAGCCATGCGGATCTGGTGGTAGCCGGAGTAGGCATCAATGAAGCTTAGAACTCGTGTCGGCAATAGAATCCACCAATCTTGTCTATGCGAGGAAGAGGGAAGCAATCTTTGGGGCATGCCTTGTTGAGATCGGTGAAATCAACGCCTTAGCGTCCTCCATTTGCCATTGGAGTTCTTAACCATGACCACATTGGCCAGCCATTTGGGGTAGGAGATCTCCTTTATTATCCCCGCTTTTAGCAACTTTTCCACCTCTTCCTTGATGGCAATCTCTTTCTCCCGGAGAAATATACGGATTTCGGTGAATGTTTTTGAAGGAGGGGTCATCGTTGATTTTATGGAGGATCACGTCCTCGGCGATGCCTTGCATATCTTCCACCCTCCAAGCGAACACATCGCAATTTGCTCTAAGGAACTCAATAAGTATCCTTCTTTCCCATTGTGAATTTCCATTGACCTTAAACTGTTTGCTCGGGAAGTGGGGATTGATTACCACCTCCTCGAGCTCGTCGTTAGGTTGAAGGTCGCCGATTTCACGATTGTGCGGGAGTCAATGACAATAGTTGGGGGTTGACACGAGCTTGGTCGGTGTTGCCATTGAATATATGATATCACGGTCAATTTCCCCTCTATTCCTCGATCAATATAACCTCCTCAAGCAGGGGCAAAATCCAAACCGCTTTGATTTTTCGCTCATCTTGAGCTCCACCTTTGTGGAATGGAAAGAAAGCATGCCAATCGGTACGGGTGGCGGCGGGAGTGCAAGAGCTTTCCCCTTTTTTGACTTGTCCTCGCCCTTTCCCTCTATCATTTTGTCCTCGCCCTCTATCTGCGGGCAGGATGTCTGGCCGTTCTGTTCTTTCCTTTTTTCCTCCAGTGCTCGGAGGAATCTCCCGAGCCTGGTTCTTGATGGTAGCAACTCCGCCGGTGTTAAATTTCACCCTTTGGTGGGGGACGGACGCAACTATTCCCAATTCGGCTCGAGCCGATTCTGTGAGAATGGCATTGTATTGGGAAGGAAGATCGACCACCATGAAAGTTATCTTGGCCGTCTTCTGCATGGGTTTTTCCCCAATAGCTACGTCAAACACAATCGTCCCCTTTACCCTTACAGCGTGGTTTGTGAAGCCTTCGAGCATGCCCGCATATGGAGTGAGATGTGCTTCCGTCATTCTCATTCCAATCAAAGTGTGGTAATAGAGTATGTCGCGGGCGACTCCGGTATCTACCAACACTGCGGCCTATGTTTGCCCGGTTGATTCTCATTCGAGGGTTAGTGGTGCATGTGGAATGAAAAAGGGTGGAGGCAAGTTCACTCCTTTTGAACCCAATTTCTGCTCTTCCTCCGGAGCCGGGCGGGGATGGAGAAAACCTTCTCTAATGTCCGAATTTGGAGGGACAAGCGCCTACTAGTGGGAGGTTCCTCCCCAATGAAGTTAATGTCATAGTCCCCAAAATCGTCATCATTATTATCTCTTTCATTTCTGTCCGGTCCCCGCGTGTGTCGTGCCCGCTGCTGATCATTGTTATTGGGGGCAGTATTGTTTCCCTTAACCCACTTGGTTAGCTCCCCGTTATTGATTTTCTCGTCGGATTACTCGCTTCCGCTGGAAACAGTCCTCGGTTCCGTGCCCGTGGTCGTTGTGAACCTCACAGAATTTAAGTCTACTCCTCTCATTTGGCTTTCGAAGCATGGGGGGAGGAGCAGGAAAGTCCGAGGCTCTCATGATCACCACCCTTGGGTCGGTGAGCTCTGTATGCTTCATTTCGGCCACGGCCGCTTTGAGCCTTTACGATCCCCGGCCTCTGTTTTTGCCACGATTATTGGTATGAGCGAGGCTGCAGGGTGGTCTCCTGGACTTGGCTTATCCTTTCTTTCGCAGAAGCTCGTGGAGCGGAGCACACTAGGCTCTTCGGCGGAAGCAATGGCCGAGGCCCTTTCATACATTTCCTCCACTTGATTTAGGTTTGCTTTGGAGGCAAAATTCATTTTGAGGAAGGAGGAACCGAGGCCGCCCTCAAAACATAGTCGATATCTCCCTCGTCCGGGTCCACAATCTCCTCGCTCACCTTCACGAACCGGGATATATAATCTTTTGTAGGCTCGTTTGGTGCACCTTGACACGGACAAGATGTGTCTTTGGTCTAGCGGGCACACACCTGCTCCGGCAAAGGCATTGAGGAAGAGGACTCGGGCGGCGAATATTTGAATCTGGCGGGGCTTGAGGGCTAGCATCCAAGATAGGGCCTTGCCGGTGAAGGTCGCAGCCAAGGCTTTGCACATCACCGACTCATCCGCGGAGAATAAAGCCATCTCGGCCCTCAAATCTTCCCATATGACTCTTGGCATTTTTGGATCCGTCATAGGTGTCCATGCAGGGGGTTTACCCTTACGGATCGGTGCCGCGCAATTTTATCGGCGAAGGCGTCCATGGTGCGGCCACACTTTTGGGCGGCCTTCGATGGGTTTCCCACATCTTACTGCATGAATTCCACAAACTCGGGGTTCCGATCATCAACCTTTTGCTTTTTTAGCTCGTGGAGCCACGGCCTTCTCCTTGGCCAGGAGCCAAGGGTACGGCTTTGGACTTCGCACGGCGATTTGGCGTGCCTCTTCCCCCATTTCCTCGCTATCCTCTACATGCACCACGCTCCTTTGGCCGGTGTCCGCGCTCAACTGTTTGTGAGTCAACCCGGTTTGCCCCACGGCTTGACTAGCAAGCGAGTTAGCGGGAGCTCGTTGGGAGAACCTTTGTGACCCTTGAGGAAGCCGTAGCCCTCCATTGGCCTCTATTTCAAACATTTCCATCTCCGCGTCTTTGATGGCCATGGCCTCCGCGACCGGTTTGGACTTGGAGGCTAGGATTTCCTTCCTTCTCGGGATTTGTTCGGGGAAAGTGGGGTGGTTAGATTGGTGTTTTTATGTGAGCTTGGGGAGTTTTTGGGCTAGTGTTTAGTAGGGCTTGGGCTTTCTCGGCCACGGGCTTCCTCGGTTAATCGGTGTAGAACTCGTTGAGTGAGGATTTTTGAGGCCGAGAATGGGCCCCCATTCTGTTGAAAACAGAGTTGGTTTGCCTTTCCCTATTGATGGTGGAGGGTTCGGCTTGGTTCTCCTCCTCTATGGTCAAATGACCAACATTTTTCGTAATTTGAGACATGTCTCGTAAAGACGAAAATAATCGAAAGAAGTGTCTTTTGACAGTCAGTTGTTTAGACTACAAGGTGTGTCTGAAAACAAAAGTTTAAAACGGGAAAAACTTAGTGATGTAAAAAAGAAGAGCCTTTCGGCCGAATTTGTTTAGGACACGTGAGGTGCCTTGAAAACAAAAGATTTTTAACGAGAAACGAAAGAAAGTCGGGTTCCCGGCAATGGAACCACTGATGACGCCACAGCTTTCGGGGTCAGGAGCGGTTCAAGGATATCTGGCTAGGATATATTTGGTGGTTTTATGTACCTAGATCACAACACAAACAAGCACCGTTAAGGTCAAAGTTGGATGTTACTCCAACTCAGGCCCTCGGGTGTGAGAGTAAGAATACTGAGTAATAAGGCTTTGAATACCTTCAGAGTGTGTGTGTGTTTAGGTTTAGAGAGTAAATGAGCTTACTCAATTGTCTATGGAACTTACCTTGCCCAAGGGGGTAAAGGCCTTCTATTTATAGGCAATGCCATGATGCTTGTTGAGGTAAGCAATGAGATCAGCCCTAGGGGGCACTTTGGTATTTGACCAGCTACACGTGTCCGCAGCTAATTGGTCCTGTCAAGGAGGGAACATTGATCGTCCAAGTGGACATGGCCGAAAGGGACATGAGCCGTGTAGCCGGCTTATTGCATTAAATGGAATAGTAGGCGCCGGACGAGCCGCATTGAATGCGTGATGGGGGAGCCGGCAAGTGGCTGTCGAGCGTAAGCTAACTTGCTCAGTAAGGCTTGACATTAACCGGGAAGCAGCATGTGCCCGCGGTCAACGTTGTGCCCGCGGTCAAGGATATAGGACGCGAGCACGGTTGATGCGGGCATGAATCATGCGGGCACGGATCCAGCGAGCAGGGTCCCAATGGTCCTCGATGGGGACGACGCGAGGAGGGACACGGTCTTGACCACAAGGGCCTATTTGTCCGCGGTCTTCCCTCCAGCGGTCTAGGAAATGCCACGTCACTGGTTCCTTGGACTAGACCGAGCGCGGGCCCGGTCCAGTAGATCCGGGCTCATCATAAAATTTGTTGAGAGAGCTTTGTCGTTTCTGTGATCTTATTCGACTCAAACTAGATTAATTGATATTCAATTTGATATTTGAATACACGTGGTTAAAAAAAATTGTTGGGTAAGATGAGAGCATATACTCCCTTCATCTCAAAATAATATTTTTAGCTTTTTGTCGTTACTACGAAAAGCAATAATTTTGAATTGATTTAATTAAGAGTAGGTCTGCTGAGAAACGCGTTTTTCCATAACTATGGAGAAACGTGTTTTTAATAGCCAGAAGCTATACGTTTGATAACCAGAAGAAAATTTCTGGATATCAGTCTCAAAGGGTTCTGGATATCCAGAAGCTTTGGAACGGATATCCGTAAGCCTTTGGGCGGATATCCGAAAAAAATAGATTTGAAGCCAAATCCAAGGCCAAGACCGTAAATTGCTTATTGAAGGTTTTCGGATATCCGTAAACCTTCAAATGTATATCCAGAAATCATCAAATGAATATCCGAAACATTTTGAAAGTTTACGGATATCATTTGAAGGTTTTTCGGATATCACTTTCATAAGCTTCTGGATATCCTTTCAAAGGGTTCTGGATATCCAGAACCTTTGAGACTGATATCCAGAAGTAACTATGGGACAAGGTCATGGCCAATACAAAAAGTTTCTGAATATCCTTTCAAAAGGTTCTGGATACCCGTAACCCGTTTCTCCATAACTTATGGAGAAACGCGTTTCTCCCTAAATTTTACGTTTAATTAATTATCATAATGAAAATCTAAAATTTGTTAGCAATAGTATTGTTGATATTGTATTAATAACAAGTTTTATCTTTCTATTTGTAGATTTAAATCAAACTAAAATAATTGTTCAAAGTTTCAAACGAAAAAAATTGGAAAGATCATTTTGAGATGGGGAAAGTATTTCTTTTTGGGCCACTTACTCTAATACCCCTCCAACGAGATTCAAACTCAATACAGGATACGCTAGATCTAAAATTTCATAGACACCTCTCACCATTTTATAACTGACTTATAATACTACTTCATCTTTTATAAGTGACTTCTAAGATTAATTTATCTCTTATATTGACTTATAAGACAATTTTTACAACAAAAAAATATCAAAATTTTCAATAATAATAACGAATTAATCTTATAATTTACACATTAAAACTCTTATAGCTGAATTATAAAAACAACTTGCCTTTTATAACTATTTCGTCTTTTATAACACTATTTTTTTTAACAAAAAAATTAAAAAATTTCAACAAAAACGACGTTTTAATCTAATAATTTACACATTACAACTCTTATATCTTAATTATAACTGACTTATAAAACTATTTCATTTTTTATAAGTCAATCATAACATTTATTTCAATACATTTATTACGAGGCAATAGAGGGTATTATGACGATAGGGTATTGTGTACTATTCCCTCTTGTCCAAAATACAAGTAAATCCTAAATTTATCCCAATTGTAACTTATTTCATGTTATTAATTACTCTCTCCGTCCCATTACAATTTTTACATTTATTGTTTGCATAAAAATTAAGAAGAAATGTAGTGTAATAAGTGTTGTGAGTGTAAAAGTGAGGTAGAAGAAAGAAAATAGGGTATGAAATAATAACTGAATTGTTGTTGTGAGTATAATATGCGGGTCCATTAATATAAAAATAATAAAACATATACTCCCTCCGTCCCACCCAAGTGTGTATCAAGATTTTGGGCACGCAAACTAAGAAATACTATTAAGATAATGAAAATGTGTGGTAGGAAATGAAGAGAGAGAATGAGTGGAGTTAATAGTAGATTGGTTGAATAAATTGTATGATGGAGAATGAGTGGAGTTAATGAGTGGGTGGGGTATGGAGAATATAAAATATTAAAATCTTTTCCATTTTTGGTAGTTCACACTCGACTGAAACGGATCAAAAGGAAAATAAGTGTACACTCAACTGGGACGGAGGGAGTACATTTTAAAATTTTTAAAAAGTGTTTAGTTTTAATGGGACGCCAAATGAGAAAAGTGTATAGTTTATAGTGGGACGTAATGGAGTATATTTATTGAGTGGACCTAAAGTGAAATATAGAGACAATTAATGAGAGTATATTTGGTATTATATTCATAAAATCTTAATAATAATTATATTTTTTAATATTTATAAAAATTTTTGAAACGACATACTCCCTCCGTCCCGCTACAAATCACACACTTTTTTTATTGGGCGTTTCGCTACAAATCACACACTTTCTAAAATGGCAAAGAGTCTTTACTATCTCACCCACTAATTTTTTCTCCTACTTTACCGTTATACTCACAACACCAATCAACTCACTATTTCCTATCCCACTTTCTCTCTCCTACCTCACTTTTCATACTCACAACACTTACTTCACTAACTTTCTCCTTACTTCGCGTGCAAACAAACAGAACACTAGTAATTGTGTGATTTGTAGCGGGACGGAGGGAATATGCATTTTGAAGAGAGTATACTGTTTTTATCTTGAAAAGATAGTTGATTATAGACGTGTCCAAAATCTAATCGGAACCGGCTAACCGGAGGTTAATAACCGTAACCGTAACCGGGAAAAACTGTCAACCGCCTTAACCGTAACCGCCTTAACCGGAACCGGCGGTTACCCGATTCGATTAAGGTTAAGGTTTTCAAAAACCGGCAACCGGCGGTTATAACCGGCGGTTATTTAACCGGTTATAACCGGTTAAATAACCGGCGGTTATAACCGTCTAACCGGCTATTTTTGAATTTATTCCCCCCCCCCCAACGGCTACTCTTGGCAACGGTCCCTCCCTCCCCCCAAGGCCCAACGGCTAGTTTGACCCTTTCCCAAATTCCCATTCAGCGCCCCACTCCCAGTTCCCTTTCCCTTTCAGTTTCAGCGCCCAGGCACCCCCCCCCCCCAGCAGCTCCTTCAATTCAATTAAATTATAAAAAAAAAAATCTTTTAAAAAACAACCACCACCCTACTATAAATATTACCACCCTCCTACCATTTCATTTTCAATTTCACCTTACATCTCTACTTCTACTCTCTCTCTCTCTCTCTCTCTCTACTCTCAAATATCCTAAGCCTCATTATATTCAATTTTCAGTTTCAGTTAGTTTCCTTACAATTTCCAGTTAGTTTTTTAACGATTTTTTTTTGTATTTCGAGAATTTCAGTCAGTTTTTAGGAATTTCAGTTAGTTTTCTAGAGTTTTCAGTCAGTTTTTTAACATTTTCAGTTAGTTTTTAGGAATTTCAGTTAGTTTTTTAGAGTTTTCAGTTAGATTTTCAGAATTTCAGTTAGTTTTTTAGAGATTTCAGTTAGTTTTTTTGAGGTTTCAGTTAGTTTTTCAGATTTCAGTTAGTTTTTTAAATTACAGTCAGTTTTTTAAAGATTTTCAGTCAGTTTTTTAAAGATTTGCAGTTAGTTTTTTAACAAAAGTTAGCTTTTTTTTCGAATTCAAGTCAGTTTTCTAACGAAAATGTCTTCTTCTCGAAAAGGCAAGGAACACCAAGGTTCTACCACCCATCATAACGTAGAAGAATCCGAATTTTTTGAGGAACTATTTACACAAAATGAGCAAGATCAAGATGTGGATGAAAATGTTGTTGAAAGTGGTAGAAGGGGGGTAGGGCCGGCCGAGGCCGAGCTCGAGGTGGTCGTGCTCGGGGACAAGAACAAGAAGAACAACTGCCAATGCCACATTCACGTGCACCTAAGTCCGACACTTTTACAATACATTTTAAAAAAGAGCAAATTGATCCCGATGACGACCGCTATTATCGAGCTGTTTGCAACTATTATCCAAAATCCTACCCATTTACGAAGGGTGGAGGGCACGGGTCACTTAACGCCCACATACGCACAGTACATCCGGATAAACTTGGCACTTCGAGTGATCAAACTCAATTAGCTTCAACCACCACCCAAGGTTCGTCTTCCGTCCTATTTAAATTTAATAAGGTCATTTATAGGCAAGAATTGGCCAAATTTGTATGTGTTAAAGGACTTGCTTTTAACTTTGCGGATGATGACTTTTATGAAAGATTTATAAGACTTTCTCTAAATCCCGCCGCCGCAAGAGTACCACGTTCGACTCTCGTACGTGATATTCATAAGGTGGTGTTAACATATCAAAAAACTTTAATTGAGGTTTTATCAATTTTACCAAACAAAGTTTCAATTTGTGCCGATGGTTGGAGTGATCATTGGCAAAGAAATAGTTATTTAGGTGTTACTTGCCATTGGATAGATAATTCTTGGACTCTCCAAAAAAGATTAATTGCATATGAAAATTTTGATCCCCCCCATACCACCGAAGCAATTTGTTCAAAGTTGCGTGTAATTTTTTTAAAATATAAGATTACGAATAAAATATTTACTATTTCTTTTGATAATGCTAGTGCTAATACTGCTAGTTTACCGGATTTGATTAGAGTTTGTCAACCGTCATTTGGTGGTAAGTTTTTTCATATTAGATGCTTATGCCATATTATTAATTTATGTGTTAAAGATGGTTTGCGTGCATTAGAACAACATTTTTCCCCAATTAGAGGGGCCCTTGAATATATTTCTAGAAGAAATAGTGTTACAAAAAAATGGATTAGGTTTTTAAGAAATCAAAATCTTGGAGACAAATATTTTAGTTCCGATGTTCCAACTAGGTGGGATTCCACCTATAAAATGTTAAAAGATGGTTTTGAGTATAAAGAGCTTCTTATGAATTTTTTTGCTACACTTGGTAATAATCAACCTTTATTTGCTTATCAATGGAATGCATGCACTAATTTGTGTAAATTGCTAAAGATTTTTAACACCGCTACTTTGACATTATCGGAAGTTTATTATCCAACTTCCATTTTGATTCTTGAGCATTGTGTTACAATTGTTAGTAGTTTTAATAATTTAAAAGATTGCCATTAATAGAAAAAGTTGAGGTGGGTGGCTGGAAGAGGAAGATGTATAGAAGATGGTAATGTTGAGCACGCGTTAATGTGGGGTATGCTGTCTTGTCATAATTGTTTTGGTCAAATTTCAACGAGTATCACCAATGACAAGAAAAATGACAAAAGAGATATGAATCAGGGTACAATGATTATTGGATAGAATAGAAATGAACGCAAGGAATTTGTTGACTAGGGAAAGCCCTTGAACAACTTGTTCGCCGGCATAAAACCCCGGGAGGTTTAGGAACCTGCCTTGACCAAAAGGTGTATTAATGGCTGAGTTTGAATACAAAACTAAGAGCGTATGCAAGGGAGCTTATGCTAGTGAGATCGTGTGTGCAAAATACAGGTGTTATCTCCCTTTTATACCTCAAATAACGGCTAAAATACAAAGATAATAACAAGCCTTAAATCTCGGAATTAAGTTGATCTTGTTGAGATATTCTCGCCACATTGTTGATGATGGAGATAATGGTCCGTTGCTGGATATTTTGATGAAGAAACGTTATTGAATCAGTCTCCTCATCCATTGGCACGTTCCCTGAAAAGTAGGGTTTAATGTAACAACAATTCAACCTGCAAGATGATCAAGATGTAGTAGGAAAACTCAAGTTGTTAGTACCAAGATGCTATGTGCAAGTTGAAAACATGTTGACTGAAAATGTAGGGCCTAACAATTGCCCCCAAACTTTTTGAATTTTGAAATAAAGAATATAAAGAGACAAAAATTTAAAAAGTTTGCCAAAAATGGATAAAGTGTACGGCGGTTTTAAATGAAAAGGTTTGATGGGACGGTTTTGAGTATTTCCAAGGCAAAGGTCATGATGTTTCTTTAGACTTCCAACCGCTTGCAACCTCTCTCAATAAATTGAAATCCTTCTTCCCCAACTCTCCTTTTCACAGAAGTTCTTTAACAAAAAGGGTTTTGGAGAGAAATCAAGGAGGAACGCAAGAAGAAGAAAAACAAGTAAAATTTTCGGTGAGTTCTTCATCCCCTTCTCAATCTTTTGTTGATAATTTTCTCAAGTTGTAAAAATGGGAAGAAAGAAGGTAAGCATAATCGAGAGCGACGAAGGTCTTCCTGAGGGTTTCGTGACCCAAAACCTGTTGAAAGAACCTGATAAGGAAAAATGCTTGATTTTCGAGGCTGATTTGAAAATTATTAAGAAGAATCATGCATTTCCACCCGAAACTGTTTTCTTCATTCATCCCGACTTAACCTCTGAGTGCTATTCCCCTGAATGGGTGTGTTTCCCAGAATATCCCTTCATCATTGGCCTAAAATTCCCCTTCCCTGACTTAATTACTAGGTTCTTCACCTCGGCCAAACTTAATTATGCCCAAATTATGCCTCAAGGTTGGAGGTGTTTACAAACCCTAGTTAGGTTGAAGGAGGAAACCGGTTTGAATGTGGGTTTGGAAGAGTTGACTTATACTACTGATATAAGGGGATTTGTTCTTGGGAGGTTTTGCTTTAGGGTTAAGAGTGGTGGTGACCATGTCGATAGAGGATGGAGAAACAAGTTTTTCTTTGCTAGGAAAGATAGCCTAGGTCAAGAGGCTGGTGTAATTTTGAAGTGGAGGTCCCAAGGTAGGGGAAATTTCCTTTGATTTCATACATCCTTAATGTATTTGCACACCTAATCTTAACCAACTTGAATCTTCCTTTGTAGAAGTTGTCAAATTGTGCGTGCTTTTCCCAGAACAAGAAGGGACAGAAGAAAACGTGAAGAAAATTTACGAGTTGGATCCACTTGTGAGGTCTTTCAAAGCATTCCTTGTCCTATTTTCTGCAGAGAGGGTTGAGGGTTTGGAAGAAGAAGCTAAACCAGAAGAGTCTCTGCCAGGTTCTATCAAGATGTCCACAGGTTTGATTAACATCTTAAAGTTTTTGCCTATCTTCAATCTGTTCTAATCCTTCAAGTTGTCCTAATTCTATGTCCTTTATTGCAGCTACTCGTTCTAAAACCAATGTGAGTGTTGCGGACCTACTTGCTGATGCTAAAGCAAAGAGGAGAGTAAAGAAAAATAGCAAGCCCCCAACTCCCCAATCTGTGGTATCCAGTTCTGAAGTGCATGCATCCAAGAAGAAGGATGAATCAAAGAAAAGAAAACTGGTGGAGGCTGAAGCCACGGACGTGAGTAATGCTTTGGATGTGGAAAAAACGAAAGAGAAGTTTGGTGCTGAGAAGGTGAAGGAAAATGAAGCTCATGTAAAGGAACTTGAAGCAGCAAAAGAAGATTTCAAGTTTAATGCCACCAAGACAGTGTTGGAGGCTAGGATTCAGCTCATGGAGGAGTTCAAGAGTGGGCTGGCTCCAAGTTGGGATTTGGAGGAAGAGAAAAGAACCCTAGAAGACTTCATTGGCGAACCGGTGAATGGGGAGGAAGTGAACTCACCAGCCCTTGAAGCTCTTGACAAACTGGTTGATGATGCTAACAAGGTTTTGAGTACCACAGTGGTGACTCACGTTGAAGAGAATAATCAAGAGAAGGAGACAACTGCACCACCAGTGGCAGCAGGCCAAGATGTTTAAACAATTCAAATGTTTTAAGTAGTTTGAGAGGAAGGGTACCAAAAACAATTTCTTTTTCCGCTTATTTGGTTATGTAATGGCTCATAAGAGCCCAGACAATTTATTTGGGGGTACTAGGTTGGTCTAGTACTCCAAGCTTTTGGTAGGTTTTTAGGGATTTGTTGGCTTATCCAACTTGTCCTTCAGTTGCGAAATCTTTTGAGAACATTTTGAAGTTTTAAAGAAGTATTTTAGGTTCTTCAGAAATACTTGCTTGATCAGTAGATAAAATGTTGATGATATAAATAGTAGGTAACATATCAATGTTACAACCAATAGTCACAACTTGAATAAGTGTGAAATCGTGCGCACGGGCGAAGGTGTCAAAACCTTAATTCTTTAGAAAAGATGTAAATCTTTTAACCATAAGTAAAATGTACCTTTGATCAGAGGTAAATCGTTTGAAGAAATAGAACAAGTCTCAGCCGTCCTGGCGTGTCAACATGTTCCATCCCTCTCCAGCTAAAGTTTCAACATGTTGGAGCCGTACTGGCGTGTTAACATGTTGAACTTCTTTATCTCAGGCCCAAACATGTCGGAGCCGTACGGGCGTGTTAACATGTTCGACCTGCTCCAATTTAGGTCTCAACATGTCAGAGCCGTACTGGCGTGTTAACATGTTGAGCCTACTCCACTTGTATACCTTGCAAAACGAATTCATGTTAGGATTGGGTGTTAGCGTAGCTAACACCCCTCCGATGCTTAAGTTAGTAAGGGTTTCCAATAAAATTGAGAATTAAAACACGCGAATGAACTTGACATAAATTAAACCATACCTGAGAAGTCTAGTTGTTAGCAACTTGACTTACATAAAATAGAGCTTTAAATGAATGGCATTCCAACTCCTAGGGACCCTATCTCCACTTGGGGTTGACAGCCAATATGCCCTTTCGCACAAATTCTTCCAAAGATCAATAAGATATGGTCCCTCCCACTTGGGAGCCAATTTACCTGCATTCAGTTCTCTTGTATTTTGAAATACTTTTCTCAAAACTAAATCACCAACCTGGAATCTTCTTATTCTGACATTCTTGTTGTAAGATCTAGCAATCCGTTGTTGATAGGCCGCCATCCTTATCTTGGCTAAATCCCTGATCTCATCAATTGTATCTAGATCTTGGGTTAGCAAGAGATTATTTTCATCTTGAGTTAATAAACCATACCTTGCTGTTGGGATTGTCACCTCGACTGGAATTACAGCTTCTGCCCCAAATACTAAGGAATATGGAGTTCTACCTGTGGCCCCTTTTGTAGTGGTCCTGTCTGCCCAAAGAACAAGTGGTAATTCTTCAGCCCATTTCCCATTCTTTTGATCTAGGCGTTTCTTCAAGTTGTTGATAATCAACTTGTTGCTTGACTCAGCTTGACCATTGGCTTGAGGGTGGACAGGCGTAGGCATGATCAGCTTGATGCCCCAATGAGCACAAAAATCTCTTGTCTTCTTACTTATGAATTGGGATCCATTATCACATATGATCTTTGATGGTACGCCAAACCTGCTAATAATATTCTTCTTTAAAAATGAAAATACCTCCTTATCTCTCACTTGCACATAGGCCTCTGCCTCAATCCACTTTGAGAAATAATCAATCATGGCTAACATGAACACTTTGCCTCCAGGGGCCTTAGGCAACTTGCCCACAATATCCATGCCCCATTGCATGAAAGGCCAAGATGAGACGATAAAGTGTAGAGGTTCAGCATGTTGATGCAAGATGTTACTGTGCCTCTGGCAGGCATCACATATCTGCACATAGCTCATGGCATCTTGACGCATGGTTGACCAGTAATAACCAGTCTTGAGAGCCTTCGATGCCAATGCCTTCCCACCAGAATGATTTCCACATGTTCCTTCATGGATTTCACTTAGCATGAGCTCAACTTGCTTATTGTCAATATATCTCAAATAGTGTCCTGCAAAAGATTTCTTAAACAAGACATTATCTATCAAAACAAAAGTTGAAGTACGCATTTTAAAAGATCTAGCATTCTTAATGTCAGGTGGAATAGTTCCAAGTAGAAGGAACTCAATTATAGGTTGGGTCCAAGATGAACTTGTATCTTGTGCCCCATTAGATTGAGTAACTTCTTGAGTTTCCTCTACTTGGTCTATTGCCGGGTACTTAACATAAATAATGGGAATATTAGTATGCAACATGGACTTGCAAGTTGAACCCAAGTTGGCCAACGCGTACGCTTCTGTATTCTCTTCTCTAGGGACCTGTTCCAAAGAGAATGACAGGAATTTTGAAGCCAAAGCTTTAACATGTTGGAGATACAGAGTCATCTTGGAATGCTTCGCTATATAACTGCCATTAAAATGGTTAGCGAGCAATTGAGAATCAACATATACATTTATATGAGTAATATTTAAATTTAAAGCTGCAGTTAAACCCATGATTAAAGCTTCATACTCAGCTTCATTATTCGTCGCATTGAATTCACAAGATACAACTTGAGGTAAGATGTCACCTTGAGGGGATTTCAGAACTATTCCCAAGCCAATTCCTTTGGAATTTGAAGCTCCATATGTAAACAGTGTCCAAAATCTAGGAATTGTTTTACCTTCAAGTTGTTGTACTTCCAGTTCCACCTCGGGCTGCAAGCTTGGACTAAAGTCTGCTACAAAATCGGCTAGAGCCTGAGATTTGATAGCTGTTCTTGGCTCATATGAAATGTCATACGTGCTCAACTTGACCGACCACTTGGCCAATCTGCCTGACATCTCTGGAGTTCTCAACACATTTCTCACAGGATAGTTAGTTCTAACAGTTATAGAATGTGTTTCAAAATAATGACGCAGTTTTGTAGCAGCGGTAGTTAAGGCTAAAATTAACTTTTCAAGATGAGAGTACCTTGTTTCCGCGTCTAGTAAAGACTTACTTATATAATAAACAGGATGTTGTTCACCTTGGATCTCTTTCACCAACACTGCACTAACTGCATTCTCGGATACAACTAAATATAAATAAAGGTGCTCACCACGTTCTGGTTTGGCAAGTAGGGGTGACATCATCAAGTATTATTTAAGTTGTTTAAAAGCTGCCTCATGTTGATCAGTCCATTGAAAGAGTTTATTCTTTCTTAGCACTTCGTAGAATAACCTGCACTTATCAGATGATTTAGATATAAATCTATTTAGGGAAGCTACCCTACCTGTTAACCTCTGGACGTCTTTGATATTCTTGGGAGATTCCAAGTTGAGAATAGCTTTGATCTGTTCGGGACTGGCTTCAATTCCTCTCTTAGTCACCTTATAACCCAAGAACTTTCCTGCTTTAACACCGAAATTGCACTTTGCTGGATTAAGTTTCATGTTGAAAGCTTTCAAGATGTTGAATGCCTCAGCAAGATGTTCCACGTGATCTTCAATATGCTTGGATTTTACTACCATATCGTCTATGTAGACTTCCACTGTCTTGCCAAGTTGATCTTTGAACATCTTGTTCACCAGCCTCTGATAAGTTGCCCCTGCTGTAAGTGCTCCAATTCGAGCTTGTTAGCATTTTCGTTAGAAAATTAACGAAAGTTATAACATTACTAACATTCCTAACATTCCTAACTTTTCTAACAAAGTAAGGGTAAAATGGGCATTGCCATTTAAAGTTAAACCAAGAAAAGAATCTCAAAAAGCAAAAGAAATAAGAAAAATCCGAATTGGGCAAGTTGAAAAACATAAACTGCTGGATTTTTGAATTTTATTCTTCCCGTCCAAAGCCTGAGCCGTAATTAATGAACGATTGCACGCCGTCAATCATATCCGCGCGGACATGTTTGTCAATTTCAGCAGGGCTATAAATTGAACCCTCCTCTCTCGGTTTACACAACACAATTTGATCACAAGAACGAAACTCGCGAAATATAGAGAGAAAACAGTGGGAGTCCTTAGATTGCCACCATTTTCTCTCCAATCTTTCCCAAATCTCACTCACTCACAAACACTTCAAATCACTCTCATACATACTCTCATACATACACCAATCCAAGCTCAAATCACCCTATAGGAGGAGGATTAGAGAGAAAACATAGAGGACTTCATTATTATCTACTTGTTTTCTCTTTAACCAACTCAAATCATCAACCCTAAACACCCTGAAAAACTCTCATATTCAAGCCTTAAACACTCTCACATTCAAGCCTTCAAACACAAAACACAAGGAAGATAGGTATAACCTCCCTCTCCTTACCCTAAAATTCATCCATGCATGCATTTTCAAGCTACAAAATGTAGTTTATTCATCTTCTTGCTTTAGATCCAAGAAGATCACCATGGAAGTTCATCTCCATGGATGATCTTCTACAAGGATCTACATTATTTTCAAAGTGTTCTTACTTTCTTGCAAAGAAAACACATTTTCAAAACCCTAAAAATCATTTTCATACATCAAATCTCATTTTCAAAGGATAAAATTCCCCTTCCCAAGCAAATGAAGTGCTTAGTCCTAATGTACCCCAAGGATGGTTTGATATAGTTGATTCACCACTAAAATGTCAAGTGATCACTAATCAAAACCTAGGGAAATGGGGACAAGCATGGATGCAAAAACCCCCCCTTTAAATCATATTTTCTCTCTTGAGAAGTTGCTGTCCAGTAGCAATTTTCTCAGACCTCAGTCCATGGTCTAATTTTTTGGACATATATAAACTTGGAATTTGGTGTTGACTACAAAATAATATTTGTAGCCAACATCCAGATCTTTCCATACATATTTTTACTTTATTTTTTGCGTGAGTAAAACCCAATCTTTCAATTTTTCTCTTAGAGGCCATTTCATTAGCTTCTGGAAATCCAGATTTCACATATGAGATTTCCAGAAGGTTTTGACCCCTCAAATTACTTCCAAAATGGAAAGTTACTTTGCAGAAACCCTATTTAGGGTGTTTTAAGAAACTTTCATTCTCGGACTTTCCCCAGATTCTGAGGTTTTGAAGCCTTTAAGTCCATTTCAAAGTCAAGGGTCAACTGCCTTTTTCATTCTGGCAGAATTGCTTTTCAACTCCCCAAAAATCTTTTGAGTGCCAAGACTCAACCCAAAATCATACCAAAATCTTGGGGATTGTTCAAAGTCTTATAAAGAGTTCCCCATTTTTTTTTTTCTCAGTTTCAACTCATTTTGGTCAAAACACACACACACACACACACACACACAAAAGGATTTCAAATGTTTGGAAGACTCGTTTTACGAGGCGCTTCGGGTGCACACTAACGTCCTTCCCGACGCGTAACATGACCTCCGAACCTAAATCTCTGATCTCGGGCTTTTTTCAAAGTTTTGGCCCTTAAAACAAAAATGGCGTGGCGACTCCGTTTTGATTTTCAAAAAAAAAAAATCGGGCATCATCACAGTGGCGACTCCGCTGGGGACTAAGCTTTTTTTTTTAAAAAAAAAAAAAAAATGATATTTGGTATATTGGTGGAAACCATTAAACTTCCCGTTATCGCCTCCTAACACGAGTCGGGGATAAATTGTGGTCTAACAATCCCACGTACCGGTATCATTATTTTCAAAAAAAAAAAAGGAAAAGCTTTTGAGGGTCAAGCTTCCGTCTCAACATTTGAAAATCCTTTGCTTTGTGTGTGTGTTGATTTTTGCACAGTTTTCGTGTTGTTTTGGCCGCCTCGGAGAAAGTCAAAATTTTGACTGTCGGAATAATGTCCCTAACTGTCGGAATTTTTGTGCTTATGTGCTTATGTGTTCATAAAATTTTCAAAAAAAAAAATTTTCAAAAAAAAAATTCAAAAAAAAAATCATGCATCATGCCTTTTTAAGACACATAAAAAATTTCTATTTTTCTCAGAAATAGAAGATAGACTGCTTGCACACTACGCGCACGTGACCTTACACTGCACACTACGTCCCTAACCCGGGGAAATCCTTGTCGCGGTCCGTTTGGTCTTATTACGCCTCTCGGATGAGCACAGGACTACCCAAACATCCCATGGAGCCTCGTGTCGACCATGCACTTGTCCGTGACACACTTTGTCCGAGACCCGGTTGGTTTTTAGTCCGGGTACGTGTCATGCCCGTCTCGTGTATAGACCTTTCCTTTCAAGCCTTTGTCGGCATACCGACTCAATATCTTTCGGGGACCACTAATCGCCGAAGTTCTCGCTGGTTTTCCGCCGCAGACTTTGACCAAGATATTGACCGGCGCCTTGACTTCGCTCGATCGGCACAAATTATACATTGACTCCCGGCATTGACACCGAGTCATCAAGGATTAATGATTATTCCATGCCTAATTACGGCTTAACCGACTGACAAGTCAAGATCAATTGTGGACGCTTATCGGGCCCAAATCATGCCGACTTTTCGTCGAGCCCCTGGACATGATCTTGACTTTTGACGTCGGCTTTGTCCGTAATTTACATCGAATGCTCGTTAAGACTCGATTACCCGCCGTACTTTTAGGATCGTTTTCTTTCGGTCGGTGGGACCCGCTTGCCCTATAGGACCCTCGCCCGAGCCATCCACCCCGGGAGGTCGAAATACGAGGTGGAATACGAGGGCTTATAGACGTAGTGACGGGGCCCACCGATCCAGAATCGAGTAGTTCGCGAAAAAGAAGAGCAATCTTTTCCAACCGATTAGGTTAATAAAACATGTTTTAAGTAAACAAGAACAAATAACCGCATGTTGCATGAGCCCTAAGCCCAAACACCAACCTCGTTTCGCTTTCCCAAGTCTCGAACCACACCCTTTTGTGCCTTCCACGAAGCAAAGTTTGGATCGAGACCACCGGGTCATCGTTTGTTCGGCTCGGTCATTCCGAAGTCGAGATACTTCATCGGTTTCCTCCTTCGCTTCAAAGCTCAAAGTTTCGTAATGACCAACTCGGAGGAGAACGGTGGGGACGTGCAACTCCACACCCCGAAAATCCCCAAAATGCCGAACAGGTGGAATCGGATGTTGGAACGTATAAGACAAAATCAAGAGGCTCGGATCAGCCGGTTATTGGAAAGTATCGTAACCAGTGGGCTAGCAATTGTTCACCACCCTAATGGAACCTTTACGGTTGATGCGAAGATTGGAGATAATTACCCTCCCGGCATGCCAACTACCATCAAATGCCCCGTCCCCTTTCGTGTGGAACTACTAATGGGCCAAGCATCCCCAAGCCTATCACTCGGCTGCCTCTCGGCCTCATCGTATCGATCTTGGTCAACTTCCCCCGGCGCCTCCGGTTTTACCTTTGGGTTTCAACCGCCTTGGAATGGGTCGTTCGCTACTCCAAAACCTCGGTGCCTGGCCCGGCCATCAATACGGAATTGGTCGGAGTCGGTACATCTCGGCCCTTCTTGCTCGTGCTCCTCGACGTCCGATCTAGGTCAACACGCCCCGGTGCCTCTCGTGTCTCATCACCGGGATTGAGTCGGTTGGCTTTCGCCCGCTTGGCTTGGAAGGGGTCGGTTTACTACTTCACCGCATCGAGTCGCTCGGGTCACCATCTCGGAATGGGACAATTCGTTTCTCGGGCTCCATGGTTCGTAGAGGGCCGGCTTGCTTCCTCCAATTCTCAAAGCACACTGGCCCCTATGATACTGCAAGATCGCGTGGGCCACTGAGGCTTTTATCACTACTTCGTCGGCTCACCGTGTTCACAATATCCCCGAGCTACTGCCGCCCCTTCCGGTTGGGGAAGTCCAACAAGGTCAAATGCTCCTCATCAAATTCTCCACCCGGCCGTTCACGCGCTGCTCACCTGCTCATCAAGTACAGTATACACATTTCCCTTGCAGCCATGTTCCTCGGTGCGGTCAAGACACATTCAATCCTACTGTTACGATGCCTCAAACCTCATGTTTTCAGCGGCCTTACGGATCCGCACTCAGCTGCTCCCCGGTATCCACCCATTACGAGCCATATATCTTCATCTTCGGCAACCGCCGAGGCCTTATGAGGAAGATTACGGTCACGCTTTTAATGCTCGACTGTCATTCCTCCCACCAGAGTACTTCCTACCGTGGTTTCGTTTGCCTAATGCCAATCTTGTGGCGGGGTCATGCAATCCTAATGTTCCTGTTGACTCGTCCAATGGATTATTGGTAGAACCAATTAAGAAGGTACAAGAAAAGCCTAGCAACGAGAGTATCGACGATCGCTCGACTCGGGCCATCTCACCATATCAATCTTGTGTATCCGACACGAATGAAGTTTACAAAAGGTCGAATCTCGACGATTACATTGATGATTACATCAAAAGGGTTCGTGCACGGGAAAAGACTACGAGTACGAACATGTCTCGCCGCTATAAACCTTACCCTTCCAACACGGCTCCGACATCCGGTAAAGGAAAGAAGGCATTGTGTACAATTGACGGCCCCCAAAAGCAACCAAGAAATGGTGGTCCTTTAAGGCAACGAGAACGTTTTGATGATCTTGGGATGCCCGTAGGCTTAATTTTCCAAGGGCTTAGTAAGGGTAGGCCTTTTGGAGCCTCTCAAGGACTACCATCCAAGGAGCTCAAATGCACCTCTCGACATGAGTAAGCACTGCGCCTTCCATGATCATTATGGCCACACGACCGACAACCGCATAGTCTTGAAGAGGGCGGTTCAAAGGTTAATCGAAGCGGGCAAGCAGGCGCCCCGATGGACCAAAACCGGCAAACCCTGTTCGTAATGGTGACCAAGTCAATGACCCCGAATCTCGAATCCAGGGATTTGGGTGTTCCATGTAAAGTTTTAAATAGCTTGCTAGAGCAGGTCTCCTCGAACCCACGAGAAACTATCGGCCAAGGATCCCAAAATCCTTTTGACACCACTAAGCATTGTGCTTTCCACCGGTACCACGGTCATACGACCGACAAATGCGACTTTGAGAAAGGCGATTCAGGGGATTAATTAAGAAGGGCAAACTCGAGCGCCTCGAGTGATCTCAACCCCGCCAATGATCATTTCCCAAACAACGCGAATGTAAACATGATTGAATTTTTATGATTCAAACTACGTGAATTCAACAGGGAGACTACGACAAGCCGGATGATTTAGTCGCAACAAATGTTGAGAATGGATGGTTTGACACGCAACAAGCATGTGGCCATGGCAAAGATGGATTTGGTGAAATGCTTTGAACTCTCGCCCTCCAGATAAGTTCCACGACTTGACGCCAAGAGTTAAATGGGATGATAATGATCGATGGCGTATTTGGCGAGTGCGCATGGATACAAGAAATCCGATGATTAGGAAGGAAGAGTTAGTCCTGGCTTTGGAAAACGCCCATAAGATTCATGAAGAGCAGTGACCTTTGCTCATCAATGCTCTCCGCCGCCATGGAGTTCGTGTAACGATTGAGGGCGAATGGTTCCTCGGTCATGGTCGAAGATGAGACTTCGTAAACAAGTGATTTCGCCCTTCATCCTATAACTCTCCATCCCACGGCCAACACCTCCCTCCATCCACATATGATCCCTTGCCAAGGACAATTCCTCTTCAGCCCTTTCCGGCCACCTCGGGCCATTCTGTGGCTCCATCGCCCTCGCCCTCGAACGAGTTGGGCTCCATCACACTGTTCCTCAATTTCAAAGAATACCACCGGTTATGCTCCAGGCTTCACATAATCAGGTTGAGCTATGTGGCTATGTTAAGCCTCTACACCCACTTTGAATACGATCATGAGTTGCTAAAAGAAAATCCGGATGCCACAAGTTTTCCGTTGTCATCTACCGGACTTAGTGAATTCACCCGTCGGTTTCACCGACTGCGGTGTGTTTCCCTCTCGGCGATAAGAGTCTTGTTGCGAGTTCCGAGAACTCGAATGTTCCGTTGATCCCCATGTGGCAATATTGATAGAGCAAGTGAAACAAATGCGGGAGAAGCTTGATCTTATGATAAGTACTAGCACTCCTTTGACCCAAGATGTCGAACCCGGGCAAAGAAATGATTACATCGCGCAAAATTCAAGTGCCCGAAGTGAGAGAATCCGATAGGACAACCTTGCCCCGAGCACACTTGTCTAATGCCGGTTCGAGCTTGAGAAGGCAGAAGACACACCGCCTAGTATGTCCCCTTTCACTCAAAACAACCACGCATCGGCTGAATCCTCCCAAACGAGCCCAATACCCCTCAAGGTCCTCTCGGGTTCACTTCCTTCCATCAATATGCTCGATCGACAAAGTTCGTCCCCGTGACTTTTCGACCCGTTTCTTTGGACCTTGTGCTCGCCCCAGTGTTGCCCATGGCCTCAAACTCCTCCACTCCCACCGAGTATCATGGGCACGTAATGGCCCGATCACCGCCTCGGTGCAGCAATGGAATCGAAGTTAACGAAAGATGGAAAGCTCAAGCGTCTTGGCGGTCAACAACAAAGAGTAGCTAGACTAGGGGCTACCCATCCTTTAATATTAAAACAGGTCTTTTAGTCAACCTTCGTAGGTTCTAGTACTTTCTTCGTTCAATCAAGTCCTCCTTGGACATTGTAGTTAATCTTAAGTTTTTCTATAAAAGAGTCTTTTTCTTTTCTCGCTAGACTTGAGACATTATTTGCACACCTACATTACATTTAATGAAATGGTTTTATTTTAAATGATCACTCGCATCGCTCGACAAATAATCTCTGGAAATGATTAAGATTTTAATTAATTGGTGCGAGAAAGTCAACTAATGCCCTCCCTATACACTTTCCTCACCTCACAAAGGCCTCCATCAAGCCATACACTTTCCAAAACATATCCCCATCATCACCTTGATCAAGTCAACGAAGGCGGCAACATCAAGGGACAACAAAAGGTCACTCGGCATCGGGAGATCGACCCACATATCGAAAAAAACAGAGGCTTGCCTCGCCCCCATGCATCCAAGAAAGTTCGGAAGTATGAAGCTTGCCTTCCAGTCCTCGAGTGCTCAAAAAAAAACAAAAGCTTCAAAAAAAAACAAAAGCTTCAAAAAAAAAAAAAACAAAAGCTTCAAAAAAAACAAAAGCTTCAAAAAAAAAAAACAAAGCTTGCAAAAAAAAAACAGTAAAGCTTCAAAAAACAAAACAAACAGCTTCAAAAAAAAAAAAGCTTCAAAAAAAAACAAAAGCTTCAAAAAAAAATGAGGCCAAAAAGGACCTAGCACCGCCCGATCAGAAGGTTTGACATATGGGCAAAATTAAAGCCGAAGAACGGAAGTTGTCGACAACGGGAGCTTGAGTTAAAGCAACGGCAAAAACATATCATAAGCCCTTAAAGCTGCATCCAAAATCTTTCTCCCCGATGAAGGACGACGATCAAGAAACAACGGAATCGCTCAAAAATGACTTGTCAAGGAATCACCTCAAGGCCCGCACCTTATCATCCAAACTTCCTATCCGAGCCTTTTCACCAAAAGTACCACAAATGTTCATACCCCTTTTCTAAAGCCAAACACGGTTCGGACCCGAACTACGGCGACTGAGCTCCTCCATGATGAGGAACGTAGGCAACCGAGGAAATGGTCAGGTCATAAACACATTCAAATCCCGAGAAAATCCGGCCTCACCAATAGCCTCTCCTATACACGATCCCTCTTCACCATTCGCCGACTTCGACTCTTGGTATCGATTGACTTTCTCCTCATGATTAATCAAAATGTTTGTTCATATCGAGATTAGGGGTTGAATAACCCGAACATTAATAAAGGGTTTTAAGCAATCTTGTGATCATTTTGAATAAAACATATTTTCGGATGTCTCGACAAGTCTTCTTTTTCTACATTATAGGAAAAATGAGAGGCTAAACACTAATTTTAAATCGGCGGGGGCTTCCATACACTTTTACAAACCTTTCTAAACTTATGCTCTCTCAAAAGAGTCAAACCAGCGAGTTCTTTTGTGCCTTCGTCAAATGAGGCCATCCAAATAATACAAATGGGGATTCATCCCCACTTTTCGAAAAAAATATATGCCCCTGAGGTATACATTCCTAAAATTGTCTTGCTTTTACATTTTCTTCCGGTTGACTAATTGAATAAAGAAAATAATAAAGTAAATATGGAAGGATGGGTTGCCTCTTTTGCTACATGATAATTCAAGAACGTTGGTTCTTCACTTTCTGCTACAAGATGGGTTGGGTCTCTGTTCGATATCGGTCTGCAGTGCCTACCGGGTTGAAGCCTCTCTAATTGTGTCGGATTCGCGAGTCATGAGACCGAGGCTTTGCCAAGTTACTTCTTCCAAATCAAGACTTCGCAAATACATCTCTTCGGACCAAGGCTCCACCAAGCAAGATGAGATTTGATCGCCATGTTGGTCATGGGCTAGTCAAGTGCGGTTCTTTGATGTCCGAGGACGAGGACGGAATTTTAACCAAGACCGAAATTCATCATATTTCTATGGCTAATATTGGAACACGAGTCCATAAAACTCCTTGTGCCAATCGGAATGAGGTTTCGATGTTCATCCTTGGAAGATGTCGGGAATTTTGGTTTGACGATTGCCCTCGGCCCCGATGGAACTTTCCACGGTAGAAAGAGGAAAAGGATCCCCATCCCTATCTTGGCCGGACAGGACTACCACCACCTTCCTCACACTCTTCTCAACTTGCGAATCGGCCATCCTTTCGGCCTCGGTCGATATACATTCTGATTCGATGCAGGACGATCGTTTGGGAAACAAATTGACTTCGATCCGATTTGAGCCGGTATGGTATGCCTCAAGCGGATCGGGGTCGGCTCGGTATGTCCACGCGACTGGTTTGGTATGCCTCGGCGGTTCGGTACGGATCGATCAGGGAGCTTCTCGGTTACATCGGTTTGAAATGCCTTGACGGCCAACCCGGTTCAAGATGTCCAATCCCGGCACCGCACAAGCCTCACAAGATTCCTTCATGACCGTCTCAACGGGACAGGCAAACCCCAAATACGGACTCTTTGGACCCATGCGGCCCTAACGTAACCGATCGGTTCACGGCTCCTCGGCGGGGGCAAAATCGGTACGGAATGTCTCCTCATGGTTGGGGATACCTCGGAATGCCACGGCAAATTGGAATCTCACCTCGGTTTAGAACCAATCTATCGGGGCCTTCGCGGCAGTTTGGAATGCTTCCACGATGCAGTCCGGGGCAACGGTCGAAGCCTTTCCTCGAGGATGATGCTAGCTCGGCCGCTCCTCACACATCTTTCACAAATCCATTCCTCACTCGAGCTTGATGGGTTGCAAGCCTCCATCCCGGTTTCATCGGAATCACCGGGACCGCGGCACCCCACTGGTCATGCACCTTCGGCTATGCAATTCAACAATCGGGGACGGCGGCCCGCAGCTTAAGCCTACTTATGGGCCTGCGCTCAGGAAATTCGGGTTACCCGGCTACATCAAGGCTGCCTTTGCCCTCTTTGCCGGTTGAAAATCAACAACAAGCCGCGAGGTTCTATCCCTTTGCCCGGGGTCCTACTCGAAGCTCCCCGGGGTGATTCGGGCAGGACGGGATTTCACCTATGTCCCCGGATCGGCCGTTCCCTCCTCCGCTGTATGCCGCCGGTGGTAGCTCCTCTCTCTAGCTCGGTATCGGCTGGTTTGAATGCCATGGTTCCACCACAAGACCCTCATTTGGCTTGATTCGTGGAGCGACACAAGGAAATGAAAGCATAGATTGCTTTGAATTGCTAAGAAGTCTGCCTTTCCGACGACGAACCCGGACTCCTTTGTTCCCCACAAATTCGTGATGCCTAATTTGGATCTCTTTGATGGCCTTGCATGCCCGAAAACCCATCTGGACACGTATACCTTGGCAATGAAGGTCAAAGGGCGCCAATCGGCGGTTGGGCGACTATTTCGATCTCTCTTTGAAGTCCGAGTGCTCTAAAATGGTTCTTTCGGCTTAAAATCCGAGGCCGGGGCTACATGGGACCGAGACTACTAGCCAACTTGGAGTGGGAAGCAAATAGATTTGACCTACGGACAAGCAATGCGGCGTCAGCGAGAACATCGGGGACTTTTACAAGCAAGATGGCAACTCCTCCTTTTGAAGAGGAACAACTAGACATCTTTCGATCACGCACGAAACCACATCGAGGTCTCGCTTAGCAATTTCCCTATCCGGATCTACGGGCAATGATCAATTCCGGGGCTAAATTTGAAAAAGCTTATAATCGGCGGTTGCCTTTGCACACGCTTACGAGATACCGGGTTTCTTCCACCTCCAACACGACTCTGAAAAAGGGCGGTGTGAAGCTGATCGAAAAGGGGACCCCGAGGACCCGATACGATCAACAATCCATTCCACTAAAAAAAAAAAAAAGTAGTGTGAATATGATTGAAGCCACACGAACAAGCCAAGTGCCACTATGGCTAACGGTTCCCATATGGAAGACACTCTTCGAAGAGAGGATTCTAGTTTCATAGTCGGTATCAAAGATGGGTTTCTCCGCTTCATGACAACTTCACCTTGAAGGCTCTCACGTTGATCGATTGGCTCGGTACTTCATTAGTATGTCGATCAAACCTTTAAGCTGGACCTCTGTGGTGACGCTTTGTCAGAACACAGGGGCTTCATCAAATCATTCGAGAAAGATTAGTGGTTTTTCGCCATGTCTTTTCCATGGAATGGGGCTTTATCAAGTCACACCTATCTTCGAAGAAAGGTGCTGGTCACCTCAACAAGCTGTCTTGGAGTTTCGGCTTTAGAACTTGGCATATGGCAACTCCTGCATCATCAAAAGTTGAGAATTGGGAATCTCCTCATATCGGCATTTCGTCAAATCACAACTAACCCAAGCAAAGAGGGTTCATTCATGTCAACATGCTTTGATTCTAGAGCACATCGGCGTCGGCTTCAAATGTCCGAGGCCCCGAAAAGAAATTTCAATCGAGACCGGGGGTTCAAATCAACTTCATCCCAAGATCAAAATTGACCTCATCAATAACATGCAATTCGGTCAGCGACTAAAGGATATCACCCCACCGGCTCAAGCTTGTCCCCGAAGCAGTCGGCAACACATATATCCCCCTCTGCATCACCATGCATCCCCACAAAAAATCTCCCCGGGGCTCATGTAGCATGCACAAAACTTGAATCGATAGGAAAAATCCTAAGTGATTGAAAATCATAAATCGTAATTTCACACTTGCCCAGCTTAGGCCAAGTGCATCTTCGAAAGCAAATAAACGCATCATCTCATAATCATTTTTGGTTCTATGCATGCATCCGCCATCATGAATGCCATATATGCATCTTCCTCTTCACTAACAAATGCGGGAATTCAAACGTAATCCCCCTTTTCGGTAAGGATGATCTTCACCAAGACGACCTCAAATGGATGAAAACGATCCCAAACATCCACAAACATATGAAGACCGCCTCCGGTGTCTACAAATCGGTCGGGGACGCCAAGCTCTCCAATACAATTCGGTCGGGGACGCCAAGTTCTCCAATACTGGTCGGTCGAGAGACGCGAGTTCTCCAATACAATCCGGTCGAGACGCCAAGCTCTCCAATACAATCAGGTCAAGGACGCCAAGTTCTCCAATACAATCCGGTCGAGACGCCAAGCTCTCAATACAATCGGGAGTCCAAGGACGCCAAGTTCTCCAATACAAATCGGTCGAGAGACGCCCGAGTTCTCAAAGCGCAAATCGGTCAAGGACGCCAAGTCCTCCAATACAAATCGGGTCAAGGACGCCAAGTCAAATCGGTCAAGGACGCCAAGCTCTCCAATACAAATCGGTCGGGGACGCCAAGCTCTCAGTACGGTACGGTCGGAGACGCCAAGTTCTCAAAATGCAAATCGGTCAAAGATGCCAAGGTCTCAAATACGGTGCGGTCGGAGACGCCAAGTTCTCCAATACAAATCGGTCGGGGACGCCAAGTTCTCAAATACAAATCGGTCGGGGACGCCAAGTTCTCAAATACAATGCGATTAGAGACACCAAGTTCTCAAAAGCAAGAAGTCCCAATGTGAAGACAAGCTCGAAAACCTCTACAAGTTTGACGATCACCGGCAAGATGCGGACTCAACCAAACTCCTCCTTCGAGTCAAAATGCCTCCAAAGACGGCAAATCGTCGGCGAAACCGTCCCACGAACGGCAACCTAACAACTCTTCATCAACATCGGCCGTAGCCTCGGCTACGAGGTAAGCACGGCACGGAGTATGAAAGCATATCTTAATCAACTACTTTTCTAAAGAACATTATCATCAAATCTTAGGGCGACTTCCCCAAAAAAAATAGTCAAACCTCAAATCTTTGTCAAACCATCAAAGACCGTCGGCTATTTTCGAACTACGGCCAGGCTTGATTCCCTCTTAAGGATACGTAGGTAGCCTATCATTAGGTCCCGGCCACTCGACCGGCCACGGTCATCCTTTCCTTCGGCGGACGTAAAACCGATCCCTTCAAATGAAGTCCACTAGAGGACCATCTAACCTAAGACGCCATCATCGAGGTTCGAGGCACCTAAGACGCCATCATCAAGGTTCGAGGCACCTAGATGCCATCATCAAGGTTCGAGGCACACGAGACGCCATCATCAAGGTTCGAGGCACCTAAGACGCCATCATCAAGGTTCGAGGCACCTAAGAGGCCATCGTCGAGGTTCGAGGCACCTAAGACGCCATCATCGAGTTCGAGGCACCTAAGATGCCATCATCAAGGTTCGAGGCACAGACGCCATCACCGGTTCGAGGCACCTAAGACGCCATCATCGAGGTTTGAGGCACCTAAAACGGCTATCACACACAACACGAGGAAAGCGATAAATCGCAATCATCCCTTAGGAGTGACTTCCCAAAAATAGTCAAGAGCCGTAGGGTGACTTCCCAAAAATAGTCAAAACCTTTGGGCGACTTCCCAAAAATAGTCAAACCATAGGGCGACTTCCCAAAAATAGTCAAAACCGTAGGGCGACTTCCCAAAAATAGTCAAGTAATAGGGCGACTTCTCAAAAATAGTCAAACCGTAGGGCGACTTCCCCAAAGCAGTCAAAACCTTAGGGTGACTTCCCAAAAAGTCGGATCATGAGGGCGACTTCCCAAAAATAGTCGAGACCGTAGGGTGACTTCCCAAAAATAGTCAAATCATAGGATGACTTTCCTAAAGCGGTAGGGTCGACGACTAAAGATAGTCGAAAGACCCGAGCTACGGCCGGCTTGATTCCTCTTGGGATACGTAGGTAGCCTATCATTAGGTTCGGCCGCCGGACCAAAATGGTCATTCCTATCCCAGCGGAGCGGATATACAACCCTAGCCATCGGACCGAAGAGGGTCATTTCTTATCCCAGCGAGTTTCTTTCGGCAATCGGCGCCAGAACTCGCTCGCCGAGGTTGACATCCTAAAACAGTCGCTCCGGGGTCGACAACTAAAGATAGTCGAAAGACCCGAACTACGGCCGGCTTGATTCTCATGGGGATACGTAGGTAGCCTATCATTAGGTCCAGCCACTCGATCACTGATCATCCCGCCAAATATGGAGCCTTACTCTTATCGACGACCCCGCTTCCTTCGAAAGCACCGTCGCCGAGGGCTCTTGTAAGTGCTCCCGATTTGAGCCGTTAGTACTTTCGTTAGAAAATTAACGAGTTTTAACATTTCTAACATTTCTAACAAATCCTAACCTTTCTAACAAAGCAAGGGTAAAGTGGGCATTGCCATTTAAAGTTAAACCAAGAAAAGAATCTCAAAAAGCAAAAGAAATTGGAAAAATCCGAATTAGGCAAGTTGAAAAACAAAGCTGCTGGAAATTTTTGAATAATATTCTTCTGTTTAAAGCACTGGAGCAGCATTTAATGCACCGGGCACGTTTACAAGGACCTCCGCGCGGATATGATTGATGTTCACAGGGGTTATAAATTGAACCCTCCTCTCTCGGTTAAAACAACACAATTTGATCACGACGACGAAACTGCGGCGAAATATAGGGAGAAAACGGTGGGAATTCACTTGAATTGCCACCATTTTCTCTTGATCTTTCCCCAATCTCACTCACTCTACAAACACTTCAAATCACTCTCATACATACTCTTATACATACACTAACTCAAGCTCAAATCACCGCTTTAGGAGGAGGAATGAGAGAAAACATAGAGGACTTCATTGTTATCTACTTGTTTTCTCTTTAACCAACTCAAATCATCAACCCTAAACACTTTCAAATCCTAAACACATTCAAGCCTTTGAATCCATTCAAAAACAAGACACAAGGAAGATAGGTATAACCTCCCTCTCCCTACACTAAGTCTCTCATTCATGCATGCATCTTTAAACTACAAAATGTAGTTATTTTATCTTCTTGTCTTAGATCCAGAAGATCACCATGGAAGTTCATCTCCATGGATGATCTTCTACAAGGATCAACATTTTCTTCAATGTGTTCTTATTTACTTGCAAAATGCATTTTCAAAACCCTAAATACCATTTTCAAGCACCAAATCCCATTTTCAAAGGATAAAATTCCCCTTCCCAAGCAAATGAAGTGCTTAGTCCTAATGTACCCCAAGGATGGTTTGGTATAGTTGATTCACCACTAAAATGTCTAGTGATCACTAACCAAAACCTAGGGAAATGGGGACAAGCATGGATGCAAAGCGATGCTGCCCTAAAAAATGGTTGCACGAGGAGCGGCAGGGGTAGCAACGGAGACCGATCCGGATAAACACGCTCCTCGAGGTCCTAAATAATGTGGGACCTACAAGATAAAACACCGTTAGGGCGGGGGGATTTTCCCCTCGAAAACCCTCCGACGTGAGAATCATTAATCCGATTCATAACATATATTGACATAATATCCAATATTTTAGAGAGAGAGAGAGAGAGAGAGAGAGTGGGCATCTTTTAGAACATACCTCATAAAATGAAATGGTGGGAGTATATATATCCGGGGGTGATGTCATCACCATCATCCTTATCTACGCACGTGTCACGCCGTCATTGGAGGAAATCTCTCCACGAGATTACATTTTGGATAAGGTCAAGAGTCCAAAACTTGTCAAGGCACGGATCTCTCTGGAGACATCAACATCTTCTTGAGAGAACCAAGATGCGACATGCGACATCCGACATGCGGGAACCAATGTCCGACATGCGGGAACCAACAGAGACATGCGACATGCGACAAACCACGGGAGGTATGCGACATGCGACAAACCACATGAGACATGCGACAAGCATGCGGGGACATGCGGCATCGACATGCGACAAGCCACAGGAGACATGCGGCAAGCCACATGAGACATGCGACATGCGACTGAGAACATGCGATACTTAACAATCATAACATTGGCAATATGTAACATATAGCTTATAACATATGATATGCGGCATATAGAAATAACACGTAATATGCGACATATATCAAATAATACGGGGAACCAAATCATAATTAGAACTTTGACAATATTCTCATAAAATGTGGACCCCTATAGACCATAAAATAGGGCCCCTATCCTCGTAAAATAGGGCCCCCCAAAGACCATATACTCGGGCCGGGCAAACATTTAGCAGGAATAATATTTTGCCCTGGCGCATCGAAGCCCAGACTCCTTAGCTTGATTATTCATGATCGAGGAGGAGTAAAACAATATTCATAATAAAATATTACTTATCACATCGAGTCAACTCTCACGGTAGAACATAGGTCCGTTTCCTTGATCTTTCCGACACTTTCATTTTTCAATTTCTCATTTTACTTCCACTTTTGCACTTTCTCTTTCCCATTTCAATCATTTACGTAAATTTTGGGTAGTAAAATATGCGAAAACCAATCATACGAGCCAACATTATACGGCTCGGATCTATAAGTGCCGGCGACATGAATCTTGGTCATTTGGACTTTGAAAGACTCTCCTTCCTACAATTTGTTTCGACAGATTACGCGAAAACCTTTCGATCCCTCGACTTTTGGGGGAAAATTTCTCTCTGATCTGGATCTATACTAAAACAATTTACTTTTTCGTCTTTTAACTTTGCTTTCCACACTTTGGTTGTCGCGGTGCGACTTCCACTCTATGATTAACTTTTAACTTTTGATATTGCCTACTGCATTTTGCTTCAATAGTTATCTTTTGCTTCGATAGTTTATCGAAGACTCCTTTACACAACTTATCTATATACGCCACTACTCCCTTGAAAGAGTGAGGCTTGTCTTTAGGCGGCCTTACTCCTAGCTGCTATCTTCTCGCCCTTCGGCTTTACTTAGTTTCGGGCGACTTACTATTCCTTGTCCATACATTGCTGGGCGCCTTTAAGCCGGAGGTCTTTCTCGAACCAACTCTAAAACCAAAATACACCCGGGCCGCGGCCCTTCACTTGGGCTAAACTTTGCGACCCAGACCCACTTGGCGGAAACCAAAACTCGCGGCCAAACCTCTTGGCTGAAACCAAAGCTTCGCGACGAACCTCTTGGCCGAAACAAGCTTCGCGGCAGGCCCTTGGCCGAAACCCAAACTCGCGGCCGAACCTCTTGGCGAGAACCAAACTCGCGGCCAAACCTACTTGGCCGAGAGCCAAACTTCAGCGGCCAAACCTCTTGGCCGAAACCAAAACTCGCGGCGAACCTCTTGGTAGAAACCAAACTTCGCGGCCCAGACCTGCTTGGCGAGAGCCAAAGCTTCGCTGACGAACCTCTTGGCCGAGAGCCAAACTCGCGGCCCAAACCTCTTGGCCAGGAACCAAAAACTCGCGGCCAAACCTGCTTGGCGAAACCAAACTTCGCGGCCGACCTCTTGGCGAAACCAAAACTCGCGGCCCAAACCTCTTGGCCGAAACTCGCGGCCCGAACCTCTTGGCGGAAACAAGCCGCGACCTGCTTGGCGAAACCCAGCCTCGGCCCAAGCTCGCGACCCGACCTACTTGGCCGGAGCCAAACTTCGCGGAACCTGCTTGGCGAGGCAAACTCGCGGCCCAGACCTCTTGGCGAGGCAAACTTCAGCGGCCAGACCTCTTGGCCGAGAACCAAACTCGCGGCCAGACCTCTTGGCCGGAGCCAAGCTTCGCGGCCCGAACCTCTTGGCAGGAGCCAAAACTCGCGGCGAACCTCTTGGTCACACTCGAGAAACCGCTAAGGCCACACTTGGCGAACCGCACTAAGGCCACACTTGGCCAAACCGCCTTGATCGAAAGCATAAAAGCACGTTAATCATGACCGCGCTAACTAAAAAGCGACAATCACTGAAACGCGCAACAATCAACAAAGCGCGCTAACTAAAGCGCACGACAATCCTGTATGACCGCAATGACATCGACAAACGCTAACTAAAGCGCGACAATCACAACGCGCAACAATCGACAAACGCGCTAACTAGCGCGACAATCACAAATGCGCAACAATCGAAACGCGCGCTAACTAAGCGCGACAATCACAAATGCGATAATCGAAACCGCACTAATCAAAACAGCGCTACTCAAAACCTTCTTGCGGTCAAACCTTGCAGATCAAAGCCGCGCGAACCAAAACCTTACTAATAAACCGCGGCGATCGGAACCACGGCGGTCAAACCCGCGCGAACCACTTGGTCAAACTATCTAATTCCATCATTGCTCAACCTTTGCTTGGCATCTTTAAAGCCGGGTCTTTCCTATCAACTTTATCACACAAGCATTTCGGGATGCGAGCCCATCATAACCAGCAGTTCGGGATGCGAGCCCTCCTTTCGGAAGCAGTTTGGGGTGCGAGCCCATCATTCGGAAGCAGTTTGGGGTGCGAGTCCATCATAACCAGCAGTTCGGGATGCGAGCCCACCTTTCGGTCTTTTCGGGCGCCTGGGTCCCTCCCCGGGTCGCGAGGCACTTCGCCACTCAGGCTAGGCCAGATCACATAAGGCTTCGCCACTCAGGCTAGGCTAGATCACATAAGCTTCGCCACTCAGGCTAGGCTGGGAGCTTCGCCACTCAGGCTACGCTGGGAGCTTCGCCACTCAGGCTAGGCTAGATCACGCAAGCCGCCACTCGGGCTAGAGGCTGGGGAGCTTCGCCACTCGAGGCTAGGCTAGATCACGCAAGCTTCGCCGCTCGGGGCTAGGGTGGGAGCTTCGCCCACTCGAGGCTAGAGTTTGGGAGCTTCGCCACTCGGGCTAGGCTCACAGAAGCACTGGAACCACTATCTCCCAGTCGCGCAAGCTGGAACCACTATCTCCCGGGTCGCGGGAGCTTCGCCGCTCGGGCTAGAGTGGGAGCTTCGCCGCTCGAGGCTAGGCTAGATCACATAAGCTTCGCCACTCGGGCTAAATTTGGGAGCTTCGCCACTCGAGGCTGATGGGAGCTTCGCCACTCGAGGCTAGGCTAGATCACATAAGCTTCGCCACTCGGGGCTAAGGCTGGGAGCTTCGCCACTCGAGCTAGAGTGGGAGCTTCGCCACTCGAGGCTAGGCTCTAGAAGCACAGAACCACTATCTCCCGGTCGCCGCAAGCTGGAACCACTATCTCGAGTCGCGGGAGCTTCGCCCTCGAGGCTGAGTTTGGGAGGCTGAGTCGAGCCTCTGCCCGGGACTCCGAGTCATGCGCGAGATCCCGTTGTGCACGGCTTTTAAACCGGGACTTTTGAGCCAGGCCTCTGCCGGGCTCCCGAGTCTGCTAATGCGAGATCCCGTTGTGCTGGCTTTTCAACCGGGACTTTTACGATAACTTTCATCAATTTTGTCGCGGCTTTATCAAGTTTGGGGCGGCTTTATCTACTTTGGGCGGCTTTATCTACTTTGGGGCGGCTTTATCTACTTTGAGGCGGCTTTATCTACTTTGAGGCGGCTTTATCTACTTTGTCGCATGAAGCGAGATCGGGATGCGAGCCCCACGGTTCGGGATGCGAGCCCCACGGTTTAAAACTTTTCGAAAACTTTTCAAAGCTGAGGCATCTTGTCAAAATTTCATTTTCAAAATCTTTTCAAAACAAGCGACATCTCGCCAAACCTTCACTTTTCAAAACTTTTCAAATCGGCGACATCTCGCCAAACTTTTACTTTTCAAAAACTTTTCAAATCGGCGACATCTCGCCAAACTTTACTTTTCAAAACTTTTGAAAACGGCGACATCTCGCCCAAACTTTCACTTTTCAAAACTTTTCAAATCGGCGACATCTCGCCCAAACTTTTACTTTTCAAAACTTTTCAAATCGGCGACATCTCGCCAAACTTTTACTTTTCAAAACTTTTTGAAAACGGCGACATCTCGCCCAAACTTTCACTTTTCAAAACTTTTCAAATCGGCGACATCTCGCCAAACTTTTACTTTTCAAAACTTTTGAAAACGGCGACATCTCGCCAAACTTTCACTTTTTCAAAACTTTTGAAAACGGCGACATCTCGCTAAACTTTTACTTTTCAAAATCTTTTCAAAGCGACGGACTTTGGGATGTAAGCCCAACGGAGTTCGGGATGTCGGCCCAGCCGGCATGGGATATCGGCCACGACGACGCCGTAGGATGTCGGCCACGACGGCGTAGGATATCGGCCACCGACGGCGTGGGATGTCGGCCACGGCACGGCATGGGATGTCGGCCCAACGACATGGGATGTCGGCCACGACGGCATGGGATGTCGGCCACGACGGCATGGGATGTCGGCCAACCGGCATGGGATGTCGGCCCGACAGGTTCGGGATGTCAGCCTCAACAGTTCGGGATGTCAGCCTCAACAGTTCGGGATGTCAGCCCAAGGTTTGGTGACTTGAAACCATTATCTCCAAGCCGCCGCCCCTCTCTCGCCCATAAAAAAGGCTAGGACTTTTCTAGACGCTGGAACCACTATCTCCGGACGCCGCGCACGAGGCCTCAATGTCCCCAGTGTCGCACTCCATCTTCAAGCTTTATCAATCCATCTTTAAGCTTTAGCGGCAACGGTCTTTATCAACTTTGTCGCGGCTTTAGCGGCAACCATCTTTATCAACTTTGTCGCGGCTTTAGCGGCAACGATCTTTATCAACTTTGTCGCGACTTTAGCGGCAACAATCTTTATCACCTTTGTCGCATGTGACGGAGTCGCTACAAAAGACACGAGGTACTCATTTGCAAATCAAGTAAACACTTTCTTTACATTTTGACACAATAAGCAAATATCACGCAACTTTTATATGAGCAGAGAGAAATAAGAAATTACAAATATCTTTCTCATTTTATCAAGCATATCATCATGACCATCACTTTTCACTACTCGTCATTTCAAGATCTCGAGACATGTAGTAGGTCCACGTTCCCATATATCATGATACTTCCATTTTCACTTAAGACCTTAGCATAATTTTTCATAATTTCGACGCCATTTTGTATATAAGCGTCGAGCATAAAATTCACCTATTTTATTTCGCGGGATATCCTTTTCCTAGCGCCATACTTCTTTTACACTTAACTCGATCAATATCCATATTTTGCTAACTTGATGACTTTCATAATTAAACAAACAAGCAAGGGCATAATTTAGAAATTGGCGCGTCATGTTGCCATATAATACTAATCCATATTCATCCATACTTTAGCAAATAGGCAACAAGCATTCCATATCATATTACACATTAGGGGCATATTGAAAATCCTTATGTGAACCGTTTACTTGAGCATTACTTTATTGATCTTATATCACATTTATAAAGCACGCTCCATATTAGCGGCCAAGCATATCTCTCATCATAACAACAACATTTTGCAATCATAATATCACATAATCGATTTCATAAATGAATCATAAACTCCATATATTCCAGTTATATTAAGTTTGTCTCATTTATACTAAAATCACCATTATTTTCTTTCTTAATAGATGTCGATACTTAGCATTTTCACGCATGCACCACTGCCTACGTCTCATCCATTTCAAAAAAGTTGCCACATTTAAATTTTATCAAATCCGCATTTTGACTCATAGGTTCACTTAACCAATATCTTTCTACGAATTTATTTTTCGCAACCCCATTATAAACGATGGTCGCTAATTCAAATAACTCATATCCCCAGAATTAAATAAAGTCCCATACCGTCTCACTAGAATTTCATATACGAGTCATTTTAAACATACTTTCACTTTTTGTCTAAAGGAATTATTTTAAGGTCAACCCATTTTACCACGTAAGCATAGTGAACAGAGAACACTTTTTACTTTATCAGATACTCATTAACTATTTTTATTTTCAGTCACGCCTATTTATGATCAACAAAGCTTTAGCGACTCATTACCTCTTTTTAGTGACATAAGTAGGCGAGCAAGTTAAGTCAATAATTTTAACATAGCAGTTCAGGACACATTTAAGCGTACTTTATGTAACAACATTTTAAGCATGCATTCATATTCTCACGTAATGAGCTTATATGAAAAACCATTCACATAACTGGAAAAGATGGAAAGAAACAACCTGACGGAGGTTAACGATATTCCAGATGGATTCAACACCAGGGCTGTCCCACACTTGCCCTTCCCATTAACTTTTAACTTTCTCCGTCCGCTTTTCCTGTCTCAAATTCTTAGCCCAAGAAAAATAGCAATACCATTTTGTCTACTTTTCATTTTATCAAAGTAAAGGCTATAGTGAAAAAAGGAAGAGTGGACTGATTTATTTGGTCGGCAATCAACGTCTCTGAGCGGCTTTCCTCTTCCCGCACCAAATTCACATCCAAAAAGATAACGAATTCTCCCAAAAAAGGCATGCAATTTGCTATTTCTTGACCAAGAATATATCATTTAAAAACATAAAAGGTGATATTGGCAAACTATCTTGAATATAGAACTAAACATAAATTTTCATATGTCGCAAAACCCTTCTTTCTATCTTTTCATATGGGAAATCGCCAATTATCAAAACCTTATTTCCAAAATATGCTTTAACCATTTCACAGCGGCTTATTCACGCTAGATTATAATCATTCATATTCAAGTTTCTATACCACATTATCCCTTTATTAGGAGGGCGGGGAACTAGAGCGAGGAAGTAACACATTAGGCCGATTTATTCTATCGAGGTTAGCATGTAAAATATAGAGCATATTTGACTTTTTACTACGCACCGAATTTCTAATCATATACTCATTTACACTATTTTCCTCGTGTTTCACTTTCTTGTTATTATGTGGCCAACCGAATATACGGCATATTTCAATTACAAAATCAAGGTTTTTAATTTCAAGATACCGTAGCATCTCATGATTTGATTTATTTATAAGCCTATATGTACCAAGTGTTTGAGTTAATATTTCCCCAATTTATATCATTCATGCTCCATATCATAACCATTTACTTTCTTTATTGCTAAATAATCACTTAATCACATTTGTAAATAAAGGCGGATCAAATTTTTCATAGTAAAGTGGTCTTAATTGGTCTTTAAGTAATTAGCATTTTCAAGTATAATATTCCATATTAAATTCATTAACTAGATAATGACAATAATTTGAAAGAGTTCACACAGATTGACTTTCGTGGGGCCAAGGTCCAAGCCCCGGAAATGAAAGCTTCCTCTTTTGGAATCACCGCTTTACAAACGAGTGGGCCCCATAATCATATCTTTTGATATTAACTTATTTCCTCTTAAATCTCTTTTATTTTCCACTTTTTCAATTCCCATTTTCCTCTTCATTACACACGTCCCCTCCGGACCGAGGCAACTTGACTTCCCACGGAGGTCTCCACGGCCCGGCTCCCTTCGGTGCGGCCCGACATCTACACTTCCGGCGACATCAAGGCAGATCACTCCCTCTCCCACGACACCTGGCCTCACTTGGTGACTTTCATTCCTAGCCGGCGACAGCTCCGGCGGGCTAATTCCCATTGATTCCGACTGAGAACCCACTCGAGGGCTTCTACGCCGATTCCCTTCCCCAACAAGATTCTTATCTTTCCGCTTTCATCTTCATTCCTAATCGCCGGCGACACTCAAGGCCCGGTGACATCAATTCCTGGCGGCTTCCATTGCTCCGGAGAAACGACCTCCAAGGGTCTCGGAATTCCAGACGATCTCCTTTGTCGTTGCTACTGGCCCGACGACATGACATTTCCCGGCCTCTCAATTGACTTCATGAATTCCGGCCAACAAAAACGAAGCCTGGCTTTGGTTCGTCGCTCCTCTTCTCGCGTGACTTTACTCTTGTAATTCCTCTATTTAACGGCTTGATTTGGCGAGACAAATTTGCGACTTGGACTTTATCATTTTGATTTTGTTTGCGATTCACCTTCTCCCCTTGCGATTTCATTTGGCCCGCGATTCAGGCGACATCCACATGACCACGGCTTCCACCCTGGTTGACACGATACTAAAAAAAAAGTGGCTAGGCAATGATGACACGTGTTGGAGCCACGGCTATTCTCCCGCCAAACCACGCGTCTCCGGCTACTGTTAAATCAGCTTTGTTTAACAACTTCATTAACTTTCTCTCTCCAACTTTTCCGGCAAACCCGTCTTCTGGCCAGAAAGCCGGTCACTATTCCCAGAATCTGGCCTCTTCATCCTTCTTCCCTTTCTCTTTCTCCCTTACCCGGCTCCTCTTACGGTTCAAAAGAACAAAATAATCCTTCTCCCTTTGACTTCTCTCCGTGTGACGAATGACGACGGCTCTTCTCAGGGGAATGACCCAATTTCAGATTTGCCCTTCACTGCTGGCTTCTTCTCTTTCACTTTGCTTGCACCGGCCCCTTCATCCCAGAGAAATGCATTGCTTTTCCCCTTCAAGCGAAAAATATCCACCATGTTTGACTCTCGGTTATGCGATTACGGAAAAGCTGAAAAAATTTGATTTCTCGAATTCCGGCCAGCTTCGATTGCGAGATACTACCCCCCACCCTTTGTAGTCCTAACTTGATTACAATTGAAAGCTCCTCTATTATCCGGCCTGATCCGCCAGGAAAATGCTCCGATCCGACAACGGAACCAAGCTGATCTTTGCCATTTAAAAATGGTTACCGCGACGAGGCTGGCCAAGGTATGCCAGTGAGGAGACCCGATCAGGATAAACACGGCTCCTCGAGGTCTAAATAATGTGGGACCTACAAGATAAAACACACCGTTAGGGTAGCGGGGATTTTCACGAAGCCACATCCCGGCGTGAGAATCATTTAATCCGATTCATAACATATATTGACATAATATCCAATATTTAGAGAGAGAGAGAGTAGAGAGAGAGAGTGGGCATCTTTTTGAACATACCTCATAAAATGAAATGGGGGAGTATATATATCCGGGGGTGATGTCATCACCATCATCCTTATCTACATGCCACGTGTCCACGCGAGTCATTGGAGGAAATCTCTCCACGAGATTACATTTTGGATAAGGTCGAGAGTCCAAAACTTGTCGAAGGCGGATCTCTCCTGGAGACATCGACATCTTTCTTTGAGAGAACCCGAGATGCGACATCACGAGCATCCGACATGCGGGAACCAATGTCCGACATGTCACGGGAACCAACGGGGAGACATGCGACATCACACGACAAACCACGGGAGGTATGCGACATCACGACAAACCACATGAGACATGCGACAAACCCAGCGGAGACATACGACATACGGCAAGACATACGACAAGCCACGAGGAGACATACGACAAGCCACATGAGACATGCGACATGCGACTGAGACATGCGATACTTAACAATCATAACATTGGCAATATGTAACATATAGCTTATAACATATGATATGCGGCATATAGAAATAACACGTAATATGCGACATATATCCAAAATAATACGGGAGAACCAAATCATAATTAGAACTTTGACCAATATTCTCATAAAATGTGGACCCCTATAGACCATAAAATAGGGCCTATCCTGGCATAAAATAGGAGCCCCCCCAAGACTCATATACTCGGGCCGGGCAAACATTTAACGGGAATAATATTTTGCCCTGGCGCATCAAAAACCCCTTTAAAATCATATTTTCTCTCTCTGAGAAGTTGCTGTCCAGTAGCAATTTTCTCAGACCTCAGTCCATGGTCTGAATTTTTTGGACATAGATAAACTTAGAATTTGGTGTTGACTAGAAATACTTTTTGTAAGTCAACATCCAGATCTTTCCATACATATTTTTACTTTATTTTTTGCGTGAGTAAACCCCAATCTTTCAATTTTTCTCTTAGAGGCCAGTTCATTAGCTTCTGGAAATCCAGATTTCACATCTGAGATTTCCAGAAGGTTTTGACCCCTCAAATTACTTACAAAATGGAAAGTTCCTTTGTAGAAACCCTATTTAGGGTGTTTTAAGCAACTTTCATTCTCGGACTTTCCCCAGATTCTGAGGTTTTGAAGCCTTTAAGTCCATTTCAAAGTCAAGGGTCAACTGCCTTTTTCATTCTGGCAGAATTGCTTTTCAACTCCCAAAGAAATCTTTTTGAGTGCCAAGACTCAACCCAAAAATCATACCAAAAATCTTGGGGATTGTTCAAAGTCTTATAAAGAGTTCCCCATTTTTTTTTTCTCAGTTTCAACTCATTTTGGTCAAAACACACACACACACACACACACACGCACAAAAGGATTTCAAATGTTTGGAAGACTCGTTTTGCGAGGCGCTCCGGGTGCACACTAACGTCCTTCCCGACGCGTAACATGACCTCCCAGAGACCTAAATCTCTGATCTCGGGCTTTTTCGAAGTTTTGACGCTTAAAACCAAAAATGGCGTGGCGACTCAGTTTGATTTTCAAAAAAAAATCGGGTTAAATCACGGGAAGGTCTACACCCGACTTGAACTTGGGCCTCGGGATTCGACTCATCAACAGAAACCTTTTCGTCTCATGCTCCACTGCCTCAAGAACGTCCTGGGCCTTTTTCTTTGAGATATATGCTTGACGAGAAGTAAAGGCTTGCTTTCATGTTAACCTTATAGCATTCTTTAGAAACTTCTTTGATTTCCCTTCAACACATTGGCTACACCCCGAGGTGTTGGAAACTTAATATATGAGTGATAAGTTGACGGCCATGACCTTCATGTTGTGGATCCAAAGGTCTTCCTAAAATGACATTGTACGAGAAAGAGCATTCGATCATGTGGAACCTTTCCATAGAATTCATACCCTCCCGAAACGGATAGAGCGACTTGATTTTCTCCATTTGTTTGCTTTATTCCTTGTTGAACCACTGAACCCGGTACGGGCCGAATTCTTCACAACTTCGGACAAAGGAATGCCCCATATCTTCAAGAGCATGAGTGAAGATTATGTTGGTGAGAAATTCTTGTAGTCAATCAGCGAGAATTCTCTTGACCACATGATTAGCAATCTGCACTGGGCGACTGGGCCGTCGTAGTGAGGGTCCAACGTGTTGTCCATATCTTCGTCACCAAAGGAGATAGCACGACCATACGTGAAGTCACGAGCGCCTTGAGGGCAATTGGTGATCACTCCTTAGAACTCTTGGCATGACGCTTGGCCGCGGAGTAAAGTTGTTCCACTAAATATGGGATCCTTTGAAATAACATTTACTACCTTGGTGGTGGAGGAGGCGCAACTTTCTCGGGTCTGGGTATCCCACGAATCGGGGTTTCTTTGGACTCGCTTTTGACCCTCTTCTTGCCCAACAAATCCTTAAGAAGACCCTTGGATAATAAATGAGCAATCTCCTTCCTCGAAACTGAAAACAATTCTCGGTGGTATGCACCCCAGGAAATCCTCATCAAATGCGCACCACTTGGACATCCTTCCAAGTTGTTGGGTGGTCACTCTTCTTGGGCCCATCTAGCTTTATCTCCAAGACTTCCCATGGCGCAAAGGATTCTGCAATGTCCATAGAAAAGCAATATTCAAAAATTTTAGGATAATCATTATCATCTCACGTCTTGATCGTCATCTACAAAATGAACTTTAGAAGATTG